>WEDG01010889.1:0-61491 GCA_017591395.1 Schistocephalus solidus | reverse complement strand
CTATTTGGCGAGGGCTCATCCGGAATGAAGTCAATGCCTTCTCGTATAAACATTGCGACTTTACCCCACCCATATGTCCGCTCATTCATGCGGATAAGCTGAATACCCATTCTGACTTCGTATCTTCGCGATTTGTTCATTCAACCATGCTTCAGTTAGCTACAGTCAGGCCGTAAATGGTCCATGACCAGTTTACTCATCCATTTTGTTCAATAGACTCTGCACAGTTGTGAACATCATTTTTAATCTTTGTTTTTCCCTCGATTTCTGAAGATTTTGGTTCTTCCACATGGTACTTCTGCTGGATATTTCACAAGATATATCCAGTCTCCTGTCTGGGTTCAAATCTATAGGTATTTGTAGGCTTTTGACCAGCGTGGTTGCTGTCAATTTATGTTCCTTACAAAACGAGCGCACTGTTTTGACGATTTTGTTGTCAACAATTTTGTTTCTCTCGTATTGATTGCAGCATCTTTTCAATTCTGCTACCAGTGTCCTCATTGTCATCCGATCGGTGGAGAGTATTCCGCTGAAAAACTCCACGATGATTCTTTTCGTTTTAACGAGCAGCTTAAATTATCAAGCGAATAGTTTACTGAGCTCCATGTATTCGTGTATTTTTGCATTTGGCGTGTTGAATTTAGATTCAAGCATGCCTTTGATAACTATGAGTTTACTGTAAGCCACTTGAGGCCTCTATGGTCGTTCCTTATTTTCAGGAATATGATTATGACCACTTAGATTTTCGTTATCTTCTGCATTTAGGAGGTTTGTTGGGACAAAACTTACGCTTTTGCGGCTTTTTCGTCTGTTTCAACTTTCGCTGAATCAGTTTTTGCTTGCATAATGTTTAAAATCAGCTAGCTTATATAGAAGTTCTGTATAAGACTGTCTTTGTGGATGTTCTGAGACGCTTCTTTATTTTCTGATGCCCCTGCCGGACGTCCTTTTGCCATAACCGGATTTTCTTGGTCAATAACGCCAAGCTCCATAAACACACCGTCGTCTTCCTCATTGCTTGTCACAATAAAGGACGCTGCGTTTTTGAAAACTCTTTTGTCTTGCTCACATTCCGTCATCGCCAATTTCTTTTCTTCGGGTAAATGCCGAGTAAAGTTCTGAAATTTATCTTCCTCCATTTTCAGGCCATTTCCAAATTTTTTTGCAGAAGTTTGGAGTATGTTGAACATTCTTCATCTTCGTATTTGACCTCCAGCAAACTAACAAAAACAATTGGCCCACGTGCCGGGAGACGACTTTATAAAAGAACATGCAAAGTTGCGGCCGTTGATAGTACGACTCCTGCTTCTTCCAACATATAAATATGAATCAGCGGAATTGGCGTGCGAAGGCAGTTTAGTGGTAACAACGAGGTTTTTCACACACTGGTGCTCTTGTTCAATTCCCGCTCGCAGAATGTATTTTTCCTAGCAAGACATCTGAAAACGAGAAACGTTATTAACGTTATGCAACGATATTTTTTAATGTGCTTATCCATCCTTGACGACTAGGATGTCCCCATTTCTATGTACATGTTTTGGCGACCACAATCTTACCTAATTTCATGCTTGCCGTGCGCACTGTCGCCTAGTCTGCTTAACATACTCTCATAGATTTTTGGCGCAAAGGACCTTAGTATTTCCACATCTTTTAAGTAGCAAATTACCTCGTCGACAAAAAAGCCTCCTAATTACGTTATTCGATCTAACTGGAATCTTAAAATAGGTTCTTGAATGTTTGCTTCTTGTGACCAACTTATTTGCTTTTGTTGAGCTGAAACGGGAGCGCTAAACACGCATTTTTCTTGGGGCCGCCGATATGTGCAATAATAGGCATAGCTAGTGAAGAGTCTATTGAAAAACAGTCGTTTGATAAGGACTGTTCCACCACTATGGGAATAAGTGGCCTATCGAATTTCCCCGAAGTAGGGTTTGACGCGCCCTCTCTTTTGATGCTACTACAGTAGCAGCGAATAACACATGTGTCGATATTGATGTTCCACGTTCTGGACAACCAATTGGTTAAATCGAGGGGATCCTCTCGTCAATTACTCTTATAAAAACATTTGGTGTCTACACATCTTGTAAACCTATTCGGCCCCGATCACTACACCATTGACGATAGTCGTGATAGCGGAATGGTGCATTCAACAGGCGCTAGCATGCCACCCAACCACGAAACTAGCCCCTTACTAGCGTAATATTATGTCAGTGAAAGCTAGCGATATACCCTTGCGGGGCTATATGGGATAAAGCACTAGTTCCTGGTATTTTTTTCCAACCCACCAGCATGCTTCTGCCTGCGGACTTGTGAGGTTAAATCTGTGGACTATTTTTATTGCGGACTCTTTTCTTACATTTATTCATACTTTGCCATTACGTTCCAGCAATATTCAGATTACGTATACTTTCGCATCTCTTGCAGTTAGCCGGAAGGATCGATTAAGCCGAGTCCCGAGTAATCTTCGGATTTTTAGACAATTTCTGCCTTTATAGTGGATCAGTAAACTTTCTTACCTACCTGCTCCTTCCTTCTTTGCTATTTAATGTTGTTACTGCAACGATTGCTGTACGTATCAAATGGTCCCTAGTAGCAAGCTACTGTATATTATTTGATAACAACGCTGCTTTCCCTGTATCAAACATATTTTGCGTTATGTCCTATTAAATACACATGTTTCCATCCTTCTCTGACCTATTACTTAAATCTCCCAAGTCCGTTAAATTTGCATGGCTGTATTGGACGTAGTTAAGCCCCCACGATTTGCAGGAGCTTATGCTGGAACGGCCCCGGTAAGCCTGTAGAAGTGACGATACGAACAGTGTGAAGCCCCGGGTGTGCCAAAATTCAGTTATTACAGCCGAATCGCATTCGTTGTTGAAGTATTCTGATGGAAGGCATAAATAACTTTGCCATTGAGTGCGAACTCCTACGTTCTTTATACCCAGAAGAAATATTTACTTACGAAGTGGACAATAACATAGTTACAAAAGGCAGATTTGCTGCCCATCCGAAGGTGCTGTTAAAAACAATCGTCGTTGGACCGGATTACAACCGTCAACTTTATTTCACGAAGAAAATCACAGACGTATCTTCTGTTATGGGATGTCAATATGAACTCGACTACCTCCCTCCAATTTATTTGGATTTTCATGAATCGATGGAGGAAAACTGTCCCAGGAAAGTCATTTCTCCGTATTCCATGTGGTTGTCATCGGAGTCTACTGCATGCCTAAAAAGCGAACTCGAAAGCATATTAAAAAACCCGACTTATGAATCACCTCTATGGTCTTGCTTCGAGTACGTGGAGAATAATGCCATGCACCTCTTGTTTCCTGTTTCGACATCTGGATGTTGTCTCATTGACCTGCTGTCCGTCTTTGATAACGACGAGTTCATGTCCAAGCAATCCTTGGAAGTTTTATTGGGCACCAATGAAGCAGAACTAGAGGCCAGATACCAAAGTTCTTACCATGAATGTCCTGTCTGCGCCTTCTCGAAAAAGGGCAGCAAATTTTTTCGTTTAAGTCAGTGTGCCCATACTGCATGTCTTAGTTGTATGAAGGAGGCCTTCTCTATGCAAGTGAATCAGGGCTTCAATGAGGGCAATCCACAGTGCTTATTTTGCGACTCGAATGCCACGCAGTTTGAGGTAAGTGCTCATCCTCCCTCAACATCCACTAACCTTTTGGAGGCCTCTGCATGTCAATCTGGTTACTTTTCCATGACACAAACGTATTTTATTATGTATGAAATGTTTATTTAAGACATAGAATCAGGCAAAACGCAAATTTTTTAATAATAGGTTATCTTGTACTTATTGCGGCTGTGATCATGCCTGATCTAGCCGACCTTGATGATGTCCCGTATTGTTCCTCTCCACGCGTGTCGTTCCGCGACAATAGACATGACAATTCAATCCATTCTCTTCATTAACGACGAAGGCTAGGCACCGATGGTCCAAGGACAAATTCCATGTCGTGGCGAACTGTTTCGAGGCCGGTTTAGATCTGATCCCCTCTTCAAAACCCCGATTGGTGGTGCCAGATTGAGGGCCGTAACACTGAGCTCGTGAAATGGGCGACGAAAAACGTGCTTTAACCTCAGTCGTTCCTGGATGGTTTGGATATATTTGCGATGTTTTCGCAGCGATTGTGGATTGTCTCATTTCAGACGAAGTCGGTGTGCTTGACTCAAAGGATGATCTTCAGGTAGTGGTGGTCAGATACCTCCGGTTTTCTCTCCTCTTCCACGTGCATAGCCCAGAATTCACTGCCGTAGAGAAGGGCAGGCCGGACGGCTGCACAGTACACGCGTATCTTCATGGTGATCGAAGTGTTGCTTTGGAGCCATAGGCACTTTCTAAGTCCTGAGAAAACCCAACCAGCAGCATACATTCGGGAGACAATGCCATCATTACTCTGTACATTTATGCAGCAACCCCGCCACGAGATATTTGAAACTGTTTAAATCCTCAAGTTTACAGCCATCAATCTTAAAAGGTGCCTTCCCTAGGCAGGGATGCAACTTAAAAACTTGTCTTCTCGGCGTTTATGGACAAACCGTCCGATTTAACCACCTCATTCACTCGTGACACTATAGACTGCAGATCACAAAATCTTGAAGCTAGTAAGGCGATACCATCGGCCTATTCGAGATCAGTCACTTATGTCCGAATACGAGGTCAGCTCCGTCCTTTTCATGTAGGGCCTCCCCGAGAACCCAGTCAATATAGTAGCTGAACAGAATGGGCGACAGTATACAACCGTGTCCAACACCAGAATGAAATACTGAACGATTCTGAAAGATTGTTATTAACTGTTAACTGTGATAGGCGTTGATAATGGCGATTAATTTTGGTGGTACACAATCTAGTGCCATTATCCGCCATAAGGATTCACGATGGATGGAATCGAATGCGGTGGAAAAGTCAACAAAGCAGAAGGCCGTCAATTGTTGGTAGCTATGGTAGAATTCAAGGATGCGCCTCAGTGTGAATATCTAGTCCGCAAATCCACGCCCAGTGCGGAATACGGCTTGGTTCGACCTCATCATAGAGTCATGCACAGCATGGAATCGCGTAAGAGCAATAGTGGAGATCTTCGCAGCAACGTTGATAAGATTTATGCGCGGTGTTTCCGGCATATCCTCTCATCTCCATTCTTGTGGGAAAAGTACAAGAAGGCCTGAGCCCCAGTCATCAGGAATGACCTCGTCTCTCCAAACCTGTTCAATCACTTAATGGTGCCAGGGCGCCATTTTGTCTCCAGGTGACTTGTTATTACACAACTTTTGAGTGGTATCAGTGACTTTTTTTCTGAAGGAGGTTGCATGACTGCATGGGCAGGAGAGGGAGGAGACTAGGCTGCAGATGAGAACGAGGGGTTGCTGGGTTCGGTATCGAAGTTGAGAAGGTGCTTGTAGTACTCATGCCAGCGCTCGACCTCGGCCGATTTGTCAACAGTAAAACCGCTATTCATCATGAATAGCCACTCAGTACAGAGGGCTTACCACTAACTTGACGGATAATTTGGTAGAGTTTTCGAGGTTCAGTAATATTTGAGGCGTGCTCCATGGGGTCTCTGCTTCAGCCCAATATTTCTTTCGATCTGCTCTAGCCGATTTTTCCGTGATCTTTCGGAATTGGCGGAAAGAAGCATCGTTGCAGGACCCGACTCGAGCCGTTTAAGCAGACAACTACAGGGTTTTTCCGCTGATCTAGTCACTGTGGCGTTGCTGGGTTCATCCAAGGCTTTTCTCAGCTGCCTCATAGATTGATGTTTTCAGTAATGACCACTCGATACTGCCTTCTCCTTCTGCTTGGTAAAAAATCAGGACCGGATTTTTCTGCTCAGGGTCTCAGCAGTGCTTGGTTGCCGGATTTTGGTGACATTGAGGCGTCTAGCACGTACCATTTTGGGCGCGGATGAGAGGTGCAATTACCACCATTAAGAATGGTAACATGGTCAGACCCATTGGCTTTACCAGTCTCGGCACCACGCAGCGATTTGCTATCATGAACCAAGCTGTGGAACCTTGAACTGATAAGAATGTAGTCGATCTGACTGGCCGTACGACTGTCGTTGAAACCCAGGTTAGGTGTTTGTTGTGGGGGTGGAAGCACATGCTCGTGACAGTCGGTTCTGATCAGCAAAGTTCAGCACTCTTGCCATTTTCACATCGAGAACCAAACCCTAAATGACCAATAATATGACTGTTTGTGGAGTCACCACGTCCAATCCGACTATTATAGTCCCCGGCAGCAGTCAGCAGATCGCAACGAGGGACTATTTAAACTAACGCTTGCAGCTGCGAGTAAAACATCTCTCTGTCGTGCTCTTTGGCAGCAGAATTTTGAACGTACACGAAGACGATAGAGTGTTTGTGAAGTGACCCTTCAGTCGCATGTAAACCATCCGTTAATTGACTGGTTCCCAAGCACGTAGTGCACAGTTGGCTTGCTGCGAGAGGGCGATCGCCACACCACGTCTAACAGAGGAATCGCGTGGGCCACTGTGATGCAAGGTGAAATGTGAGTTGGCTCCAGGGATTTTTATTTTCGAGCGCCTGAGTCAGGAATCCGAACTTCAGACAGGCAGCTGACGTCAACCTTGTACTGATAAGGGCTGCGTGCCCTCAGGCTTCAGGTACCAGGGTCCAGGAACGTTCGCACATTTCAGCATTCAATACCAAGGGTCCGACTCTGATTGAGTAGTTCAACTCGCATACTCTTCGCCCGCACTAATCGACTAGGTTTGTTGAGTGCGTTTGTTCTCATGGACGCCGTAGCATGCATTGTAGTAGTGTAATCGGACCTATTTTCATGAGGTTTCGTGGGAATTGTGATTACGGACGGGTCCCCAACAGCTGCTCGGATTGATGGTCGAGGTTGTCTCCTCTAGCGCTCTGCCTCAATAGCCCATTCACAAGGCAGCGAAGATGAGTGAACTTTTTTAAAAGCGGTTCACGGTTGCCATGTCACAATGCCTTCATCGGGCTTTGTGGCTATTTATAAGGCTTTTGGCGTGTCAGACCTCAGCCCGTCGCACCCTGGTACCACTGTCGCTGTTGGTCCGCGACTGCTTATTCGCCAAACCCGAGCGTCTGTTTATTTCGCAGCTTGCCTTCACTGAAGCCCGTTCCACTATCCGCCACCTGTGGACGTGCTGGGAAGCCAGCAGCTAGCCTAATGGGCAACCCATCTTTCCGGTTATCATTTCTTGTTGGGATCTACACAAGATAGAAAGGCCGATAGTGAACCAGCAGGAAATGGGTCGGTGGCAGGGTGGTAAGCAAAGCATTAGGAGACACGAAGTTTTGCGCGTCTTGACAGTTGGCCGCATATTTGATATACAATATATCAGACTTTACTAGTGTTGACAGTGTGCAGGACCGGTCTCAATCCATCCTACCTCTTGCATCCTGTGCCAATGGTGAATCCTTGTCAAGCCAAATGGATGTGACATCAGGTGCAGTGGTTTGCGTCGCACGAAGATTTCGTCTACCATGTGCCACACCTACCGGGACCCCGCTTGGACCTAACATGTTGATTAAGTGTTCGTCTGAAGATCTGAAATACCGAACAATACGACAATACCTTTGATGACTTTTTTTTACCTAAAATGCAAGTTTTATCTCACTTTTTCTTCTTTCATTCTGTCCTTTAAATGCTACCGGCTATCCCTGATGCAATAGAGCAAATTAAGTAATGGAAAACCAGTGTTACTCTAGATGAAAATGTGAGGAAAATTTGGTCCCTCATATAATCACTCAGAAGTCTTCAGTTGTCAGACTTGTTTTATTTAATATGGCTATTAATTTATCGTTTATGGATGTGCCTGTCTTGTTTGTTGTTGTTGTTCAGATTCGCAGGATTCTATCGAAAAAAATGTACGAACGGTACGAAAATTTTCTGTTGGCTAGAGCCCTAGGGAGTATGCAGGATGTCGCTGTTTGTCCGAGACCCAAGTGTGGCTCCTCGGTCCTTCTAGACTCTCCTACTCTTGGACGATGCCCTGAATGCAAATTCGTCTTCTGCGCCTTTTGCAGACATGCATATCATGGACTCTCTGCTTGTGTCTCATTTCATTTATCCGTAGGTATGTCTATTTTGAAAAAGCAGCCCTCCTTTTGTTATTTTCAGTCGCACACTTCATGTTTCGCAACCGGTGGATGACAGTTACAGTCCATGAATACTGCGCCCTCACCAACTAAACTGTGACGTTTCGCTATAACTCGCCTGATGTCAGGCCAATAGAATTAGTATATAATTTTCCGGATTGGTTGGCCATGTCGAGGATTGAGTTTTCCAAACTCTCCTACTGCACTTTGCTGTGCTCGTTTACTTAGTGTGCTGACAGCTTTAGTGATCTGATTGCGATGGGCAGTTTTAACACCAGAATCGGCAGCTTGTACCTTTGAGGTGCATGCCCCTTATTATATCGTTACCACCACCACCACCACCACCACCACCACCACCACCACCACCACCACCACCACCACCACCACCACCACCACCACCACCACCACCACCACCACCACCACCACCACCACCACCACCACCACCACCACCACCACCACCATCACCACCACCACCACCATCGCCGCCACCACCACCACCATCACCGCCACCACCACCATCGCCGCTTTACAATCTGGACGTTAAATCAGAGACGAAATGGATGCATGACTCGTCAGGAAGTTGAAAACCGTCAAAACAGACAATCGCCCCTCCCTTGACGTTCAAGTCAACACATAATGACTGCCCCTCACTGTCAAGTTTCCTTCGGTTTTCAGCATTTGGAGGAGGACGATCGATCAAGACAGCGAAAATAAAACTGCCAAGAGTAAAGCCGACCAACTCAGAAAGCCACTTGACTGTGTGATTCTGTTGTGTATTTCAGTCGCACCGTAGGTTTGCCTACGCTAGCCGTTCTTTAGGAAAGCTGCAAACTGATTTTTGGTGACGACAATTTAAGCTGTGCAATTATTATGCAGTATTTTCTTCACTTCTATGATTTTTTATTCACGTAGACTTGAGTGGATCACCCAAAAAGTTTGTCTTCTCGTCCTAAATTCCCAAATCTTTGCTCTTCCCTCCGTGCACCAAAGAACGTTCGATTAGCCCTCTTTACACCAACTAGTTCATGAGTCTTGATGTCAGCGTCCGAAACTTCGCCTCTTTGCCAGCTGTTTAATTGAAATTCTATTTCTAATAAGCTACAGTCCGAAAACAAATCTAAAACATACTTTATAAGAACGCAAAGCGTATATATATCCTGGGATTTGCATTTTAGTTTGTATCGGCAATATATATATATATATATATATATATATATATATATATATATATGATAGTGTGGGCTCACCGATCTGCTTAAGGAACAATTTATGTTCCGTTGTGCCCTGGAGCTCAGACTAGAGCTCTCACAGGCTGTCGCATAGCGACGTGTAGCATATGTTGATAATTTGGAACCGACAAAGACAAGGGGAGACCGGAATGGCCATTTCTGGCTTATTAGCCGTCATCAGCCAGTCATACCCAATCCCAAGTGTGGAACACCTGTTGAACCCACTTATTGATTTGGTTTTGTCGGTTGGATTATGTGGTGGGCTCGATTGAGAACATTATGTTCCGTTGTGAATAGACAGACGCATTCATTTTCGACAACGTTTCTCAATGGGCAACGGCCATTGGTCTCCTTGTCTTGTGTTCTATCAATATTACCCGCTGGTTCTGACCGTATGTTCTGATCGGCCTATATCATATTCTGATCACAAGAAAAACAACGAGCCCGTGGTCAATGGTAGCCGACTAAAATACCAATAGTCGGAGTTGAATCCGGTCTGCTTGGATTGGGTTGATGGTGATGACGGTATGGAAATGGCCATTTCGGTCTCCTTGTCTTTGTCGGTTTTTCACATATACCTTCATGCTGCTATTTGTTGAGTTCGCACAACAGAAATAATTGTAAGGATCGAGCCCTATATATATTATATATATATATATATATATATATAAAAGTGATACTGGAACTGGGCAACCATTTTAGGCCCTCTTTATTGATACAGGTACAGCTGAGGTAGATCTTTCTTATAAAAACTAATTTCCCACCTGCTTGGAAAACTGCTTGAATATGAAATTCCATTCGCGAGTGTTGCGTGGATAAAGCCCGGTTGGAACTCGTGAAAGCATTTCCGGTTTATGTGTTTATGTTAGTGGAAATGCAATGAGGCCGAGAGCACGGCGTTCGGACAAGTTAGATTCGCACGAGATTTCTGACTGATATTCTCTAAATTAAAAATTGTCTTTAAGTACTAAACTGAGGATTTCATTATAGGCTCATATATTAGCTTAAGTGAGCGTTCTAGCTCCATAAGTTTTTCGATGAAGATGCTCCTAGCGTTAGAGTCCCTCCTTTTTTTGGTGACTAGCAAAAAGTTGGGTCCGAATAGAATATGCTTCAAATAGGGAAAACCAACTAGGCATTCGCCTACATTTGCACGCGCAATAGTAATCAAGCCTTAGGTAAAACTAGAACCCATGACCGCGCGTATTGGCTTTTATTATATTTTTTATAGTGAATAGTCTGTAATGTTTGCTCATTCTAAGGATTTAGTCAGGTTTTCGAACCCGTTGACTAGATACTGCAGTCCTCTCTTGTGTGAGGTTTACAATCATCTATTTAGGTATTGATCTTCTCCCAGGCAGCCGATTGGCACGACTGCCTCCAAAGTAGCATTCATTTTGAAAGTAACATAGGATTAGTAAACCCCCTTTTGTCTTAATTTTGCGTCCCTGTGCTCTTTTTCCAGTTTTTTTTTCTGATACCTTCCTTAGTTATTGACCATGTCTCCGACTAACTTGTGCTGCATGCTTTTACTAGAAATTTATCTGCTTATGGTGATGATTGAGGAGCAGCTGTATAAACCCACCTACCTTTAGGAGATCTGAGACCTGCACCTTATCGCTCTTTTTAGACGAAATTTTGGAAATCTTCCAAGGCGAAGATTGTGCTGAGCGGCGGAAACTAATTCAGCGCTTTGGAGTGGAAAAACTCAAGCGGCTTGCTGACGAACGTTCCACTTTTGCCTTCCTGAAAAGTTACGCTCAAAAGTGTCCTGGCTGTTCATCCCAAGTTCAGGTAGTATTTCTTTGTCCAAATCTGAGGATTGCAAATTCTGTGGGCTCACTTTCATGTTGGCTTCTTGGTCAACTAAAATATTATCAGCGGAGACTTGTGATACTGGGGTGCCATTTGACACTTATTACCCGCCATCAGCCAGTGATGCTCTAGTCCCAGGCGCTGGCATCCCCGAAATTTGAATTCGGGTCCAGTGAGTCATTTAGAATTTTCTAACCCAACGCTCCTGCCACTTGGCTACCGGGGTCAGTTCAGATTTGCGAAAGCGAGAGTTCCGGAATGAAAATCTGAGAAATCGAAATCGTTCACCAGAGTAGGTTTGCGTTCTTGCTGACGTTTTGGAGAGCTTGGTCGGCTCTCCATGGTCAAAGCGTTGACTGTTAAATATCGATCAATATTTTTGAATGGCTGGCTGAAGTAGCCGGCCTTGGACTAATCTATCTTTTTTCTTTCGCTGCCTCGGCCTTGGCCACACGGAGGTGACGGTAAGCAATGCCAGTGGTCGTCAAGCCACACACACAACCATACAAAGGCCGAGACAGCGAAAGGGGAAAAGTCGATTAGTCCAAGGCCAACTAGTTCGGCCAGCCATTTAAAAAGACTGATCGATACTTAGCAGTCTATGGAGAGCCAGCCAAGCCTTCCGAAACGTCAGCAAGAATGCAAACCTGATCTGCTGACAAATTTCAATTTCTCAGGCCGAGATAAATGTTTTTTGCCTGCGATCGTAAGGGTGGTGTTCACCGATTTGCTCTGACAAGTGGATAGAGAGAACGTGTCCAAACAGCGAATAACCTGGGAAAAGACATTCCCGTGCCAATGCCATTCCCTGTTAGTCGCCATGCCACCTGCGTGGGCTGTAAAGCCCCATCTTCCGAACAAAAACGACTACCCATTTTTATCTTGCATTCCGGATAGGTCGATACACGCCACTTTAGTAGGACTGTATTCCTGATTTAAGCTAAAGTGATGTAAGCCCATAGTCGATAAAAGACTAACTCGGGTTCCAGCCTCTGACGTGTTGACGGAAAATAAATGAGCTATGACCATAACATCGTCTCTATTTGTTGACAGTAATTCCAAAGGTCAATTTTATGTTTGGTGACATGGGTAGATATCTGTGACACAGCAAATTCCCTTTTTGGGATACTATTATTGACGAGTTTCGCGATTTCCGGTTACCATGGGAATGCCCCTAGCCTCATAATTCTGAATCTTTTCTGATCGTAACCAGGTATTTTAAAAACATGCCTGCTGACCCAGCACACTTGAGTTGGAAGTTCAAGAACCAAATCAAACACTCCTTTCAAAAACACTCGCTTGCGGTGTGTGGATTTTTGTAACCCATACAGCGGTTAATCATGACTTTTTTACCGTTTGTCAGCTACCGAAAATAGTCAACTGATTACAGGAAAATCCACACATTTTTGTTGACCTGAAAGCCAAAAATCCTGGAAAATGATTGCCTATTTGCTCCCCCTTGTTAGGACATGGAAACAATAACCACACGTAGTACACATGACTTTGCGTTAACTTCCGGGAAATTAAGGTAAGGGAATATTTACCCTGCCTGGCATTTAGCGCAAAGTCACCTGTATTATGTGGAGGGAGGGGCGTTCCTTTTACAGTGTCCTTAAGGGAGACCAAATCCTGTTTCATATCCGGCATCATTGTGCCTATCTCCTACTTTATGTTTAATTGATTGTCATACTGAAGTTTTAAGCATTTTCTTTCGCCGTCAGTCCGACGCCATGTTTTGTTGGCAGAAATTTTCAGAGGTTGGATTGGTTTGGCGAATGGATACGAATTTTTTGGTTACTTGCTGCAAGGTTACCCTTTGGCCTCCGCACTGTAAATTGGGTTTGTTCTGCCTGATGAAATCCCCGAAATATGGATAGGTCACACGCTTTTTACACCGCATGCTTCGCGTATGGGGTCTAGAAATGACACTACACATGCGTGGCTGGAGAACGGTCAAGGTAATGGGCGTGGATTCAAAGTCCTAGATGCTGATTTGCCACCTTCCAGCCTTTGCTCTTTACTCCGCCGTGTCTTCTAGGGTTCATCTCTTGTGTGATCTCCGCTTAGTACACGTCTCGCTTGTTTCGCATACATAAAACTTGAGGTCGAACTCGTAGGTTAGGAGAGCTGCGCGTTAGCTTGTCTTTGAGTGACAGTGTTTAAAAGGTTTTCTTACCTGAACCTTCTACGAAATAAAAATTCGAGAAAACTACGTCTTGAGACGTTTTCTACCAACAGCTGCGAGGACACTGGAATGCTCATTTCTCACTTAACGCCCGCTATCGGGCATGCAGCTCAGGAGGGGAGTATTACTGGTTGATGATGGCAAATAAATCAAAAAGACCATTTCAACCTTTCCTAGTTTTCGTCGATAGAAAGACGTCAGCCCTTGGCTGTCAGTCGCCATGGTACCCCCTAAGACAAACCAAAAATGCTCTTTTTCATCTTGAAATCAAGGTAGCTCCGCACACCCCACTCCCATGCGGCTAAACTACTCCTTATCTCTTCCACTTGCTCTTGACAGTGTGGAAATGTCAAGGGGTGCTGGCATTGCATTCTTGTGTGATTTTCTCGTAGCCTCTACTTTCCGTTTCATGCTGGCATTAAAGACCGTCTGATTATTATGTGTACTTTTTCCGTCATTCCACCTTCAATGTACTTCGAAGATGACTCAGGTTTATGTTGCTCACCTTCCTTAATAAAATAGCGTTTTCAGGGCGACAAGCAAAAGATCTTCCTTTATTGTTGATAAGTTTGTCGTGGCAACTCCAGACTAACTTTTTAGCATGAGAGGGCTCTGTTTGACTTTGAAGCTTAGTGATGCACTTTTTTGTCGATTCGAATGTGCTCATGACAATACTAGTCCGTCGTCCTTGTTGAGAAAATGATGCTGTTAGGAATAGGAACTACTATGCTAGGCATTTTTGTACGATTGATCCCCACGAAGGCTGATAAGGTTGACCCGTTATCTGTGACGTGTCATCATACCGCTATGGGGCTTTTCTGACCATCAGCATATAGCGTTATAGACATTAATCATCCATCGTGATTATCCAGAGTCCATGATACATAAGCTCGGAGGACCTCATTAAATCTATAGAGAAGCCTAGTGGCTGGCACTTTTTTCCTGACATTTGTCCTGTAATTATTACATGGTGCTTTCGTAACACATATTTTGTCTCTATAGTGAGTTCTTCTTCCAATTAAAGATTCTGACGAGTTAGAAGCACGCATGCAACCCTTTTTACCAGCAATACTGTGAAAGGAGCTTCCATAGTATCTACGATACACCTGCATTAGCAATAATCATTGCCATTATATTCTGCGCATTGCATGGAGAGACTGCGCTACATAACGGTGTTCGTCTTTTTTCTCACTGCCAATTCGTCGCTGTTTCTTCCCTAGTGTGTCTCTAGGCGGGAGTTCAGCTCTTCATCCACTAAAAGATTCAGAAGCCCACATAAAAGCTTTTCTGCCAACAATACTGAGGAAGGAGCTTAAATAATGAGCATAACGCATCTGAGGATCCAACTTAAGTTCTCTGCCATACGCTCCGCGATTGTAACAGGATTATGACCCCAAACACGGAGTCCTTACGGGTTTTTTAAAATGGTGGAAAACTATTGGATGGCGTATTTGCTCGAGTACTGTTTTTTTTTCTTCGACCGCGTTTATACTCGTTCAGCAATCCTGATCAGCTGCATAGACGCCGCGAACCACGTCGTTTTAGTGAATATTTGTTACCGTATGGAAATAATGCCATTCACCCTCTCGGTGATACAGATAGTCGTGCGCAATCTCCCAGGAATCACAAATATTTCCAGGTCCTAACCCTGACCTAAACGCGTATCATAACCCAAAGTTTTAGCCTAATCCTAATCTTAACCATAACCCTAGCTTAACCTCAACTTGGACCATACACCTATCGCTGACCTTAGCGCTAAAATTAATACTTTTCTTTTCGAAAATTAGCATAAGACCCACGGATATGTTCGGAGGGGGTTCCTATTCCCTTGTATTGCTGGGATTTTTTAACTGCCTGGACATCCCAGGCAGCTGTCGACTAGTTTAATGGTGAAATCATGGGGAAAATGACTGTATTTAATAGGTGACCTGGACCAATTCGTCTTTGGTTTCTGTTCGATGCTGCGTAGGTATTGGCTAGAAGTTCGGATTCTCGCTTTGCGGGTTTTCTACTTTATTGTGCAACGGAAGGTTTCGTCTCATGTGTATTCTAGTATATGATTACTTCGCTTTTCACATGGCGAGTTTTCGCCTACTAACTACTCTACAGTACCCCTTTAAAATTAATTTTAAGCATTTTCTTCGAGTTTTCGGGGCTGCTACCACATTTGTACCTATTTCTGCGCGAAAGAAAGGCACGGGGCCACATCAGGGCACGGAAGATGTTATTCTGGTTGCGCTCCCAAAACAAATGCCGAACATGGGGGTTTGGTGGCACGTCCAGGGGCGGCTCCGGCTACTCCAGCCACCTGCGTCTTCTCCCACCTCCGGTTTTCTTGACTCTGGTCATGACACCGGGCACAGGTGGGGGAGGAGAAGAGAGTGCGGTAGCTGCAGCGAAAGGCTACTATCACTCAAAACTAATCCATGCACAAGTCACCGTCTCTACACCACCCTTCCGTGGAGCATACGGTGGAAATCGTCGGCCTACGACGGTCGAACTGTCGTGTGTGTTGGTATCGGCCGAGTCGGTCACCTGCGAATCCATCACACGGAGGCTGGTGAACCAGTGCCTGGGACTCTAACATACAGTGAACGCGCCCGCATCCACTGCCCTCGCCACTCCCGCACCTTTGCACACCGCATGGACCTAGTAGGACACATGCGCACACGACAACCTGCAGTAAACCACCGGAGGCTAAGCCAAATCCGCACACACTACATTCACCGATACATAGACAACACCCTAAACATTATCACATACCTAAGAATATCACGGTTTCCTAGAAACCGTGGCTTGGAAAGCTGCCAATCTGACGCTTACACCAGACCAGGCCATCCACCCAGTCTATGTGCTGTGTGTTTCGAGTGACTGACCGGTGGACTGGGAGTCGGACGGCGATAACTCCTCCATATCTCCTGATTTAGTGAATCCTGATGTGTAAGTTATGGGGGCCAGGTCGGGCTGTGGCGTGCGAAGACAGGTATGCCGATCCGTCAGCCAATGCGCCCAATCCCACATCAGACAACTGACCGGCTTGGACGGTGGTCTGATTGTGGGGGTGGAGAGAGAGTGAGGTCGACGGTTCAGCGCATTTTCCTCACTATAGATAATCTGACGCTCTTGAAACTATTACGGTACGCTAAAAGCCGTGGCTTGGAAGTTTGCCAACTGACGGGATAACTCGGAGCGTGTGGTCAGCACAACGTGTGTTTTGTGTGGGGTGGCTGACTGGTGGACTGAGAGTCAGGCTGCAATGGCTCCTTCTGAATGTGACCTGGATCTGTTGCACACACTGCCAGAAACCATCCGTGCCGTGCAGCAGATTTCCAGCGGTAAAGCAGCGGGATCCGACACAATTCCACTGGATGTCTACAAACACGGCGGGCCCCGGCTGATGGCAGAACTCACAACACTCTGCCAGGAGATTTGGCGCTAAGGACAAGTTCCTCAGGATTTTAAAGACGCGACCATCTACAAGCTGGAAGGAAACCGGCAACTCTGTGATAACCACAGAGGCATCTCGTTGCTCAACATCGCCGGGAAGATCTTCGCCCGTATCCTTCTCAATCGTCTGAACGGTCACCTAGAGCAGGGACTGCTCTCGGAAAACCAATGTGGCTTTTAATGACACCTCCGAACAACCGACATGATCTTCGCCGCCCGCCAGCTACAATAGAAGTGCCAGGAGATGCGAACCCACATCTACACTACTTCAGTGGATCTGACGAAAGCCTTTGACACGGTGATACGTGGTGGGCTGTGGAAAGTCATGCAGAAATTCGGCTGTCCTGAGCGGTTCACGCACATAGCGTGTCAGCTTCATGACGGGAGGATGACGCGCATCACTGACAACGGGACGATATCCGAAGTATTCGCAGTGACCAACGGAGGGAAGCAGGGCTGATGGATTCCTACCGTGATGAGCAGCCTGGTATCCGCATCGCCTTCAGAACTGATGGGCACTTTCTCAACAATCGGCGTATGCAGTCCACAACGCGCGTGTTTACGGCTACAGTCCATGACTTGCTCTTCGCGGACGACTGCGCCCTTAACACTGTGACAGAGGAGGACACGCAAAGGAGCATAGACCTCTTCGACGCAGACTGTGCCAATTTTGGATTAGCAATCAGTACAGCCAAAATGGTTGTCATGCACCAACCGCCACCCAACGTGGAACAAAATGCTCCCCGAATCAATGTCAACGCCGCTTAACTCAAAAATGTGGAAACCTTTGCTTATTTGGGAAGCACGCTGTCACGCAGCACAAGAATCTATGACGAGGTTGCCCAACGGATCTCCAAAGCCAGCCAGACCTTCGGCTGACTACAGGCAACGGTGTGGAATCACCACGGTATTCACCTGAACACCAAACTAAAGATGTACAAGGCCGTCGTCATGATGACACTCATTTACGGAGCGGGGACCTGGACCGTCTACTCGAACCAAGCCAGGAAGTTGAATCATTTCCACCTCCGCTGCCTCCGCAGAATACTGAAGCTGAAATTGCAAGACAGGATCCCGGACACGGAAGTCCTGGAGTGAACCGGAATCCTCAGCATCCACGCCATGCTGAGGCAAGTGCAACTGCGATAAAGCGGCCACCTGGGTAGAATGGATGACGAGCGACTACCCAAACGATTTTCCTACGGAGATGTCGCTACGGGTGCTCGTCGATAGGGAGGTCAAAAACGACGCTACAAGGACAGTTTGAAGAAATCTCTGAAGCAACTGCAAATCAACCCGGCGACCTGGGAGAACCTCGCACAGGATAGACTGCATGGAGAAGATCCGTGAAGACTGGTGCAGCAATCAATGAGGCCAACCGGATCGCCGCCGCTAAGGCCAAAAGGGCATCTCGCAAGTCACAAGCACCGCGGATCAATACTGCCAATGCCCAAGCCCTGCCAACATGCCCACGCTGTCAACGCACATTCCGTGCGCAAATTGGCCTGTTCGGACATCTTCGAACTCAATGCCACTGCAATCCCACAACAGAAAACTCTGCCAAACCTGCCTCAGACCCCACAACGACGATGGCGACCACCCCAACCACTGATAACAACTTCATCGATGACCCACGGTCCACGATCACCGATACCATCCTCCCTCCTTAACCCCCGAGCCGATCACGGCGACGAACACCACTTGCCCCGCTCCCACCACCTCTGTAGCCACCTCCGAATAATTCCCAGCTGCTACCTCCACCACCACCGCTCCCAGTACCAGCGATAAGGACTCGGTACTAACCCTTCCTCATTGCGATCGCACATTAACCTCACACGTCGGCCTGACCGGTCGCTTGCGAATACATCGAACAGAGACTGGCGAACTAGAGTCTAGAGCACCAACCTACAGCAGAGACCGCCACCTCCAATGCCCTCACTTCCCACGCACAATCATCGCAGGGGCCTGCTCGGTCAAATGCGCATCCACGAAAGCGGAATCCACCGCGATGCCAGCTCATCTTGCGCATCCATCAACACTTCCCATATTCATCTAAGGAGTTTGACTACCAGTACTCGCAGCAGAACCCCCACAGCCTCAGCACTTCACGACCTATCTTGTCCTCATCTTCACCGCAAATGCACATCACGCATCGGTCTAGTCGGTCACTTGCAAATCCATCGCACAGTGACCGGCGAACCAGTGCCAGGAGCATTTACATACACCGGCCGCACCCGACTCAACTGTTCGCACTGCCCTCGCACATTTACACCGCCTGAGCCTATCAGGTCACATGCGTCTCCGTGCAAACCTGCGGTAGAACACCGCCGGCTCTACCTCAACGCTACATCTCTCCCCATCAGCCACTGCACCTCACATGATCACACGCCACACCACAAAAAGCCTGCTCGCAGTCTGCATAGCTGATTGAGAGGCAAGTATGATCCTCGGCTCCTTCTCCATGTGGCTCCTCTGTTGCATGTGTGATCTGAGCTTGAGAATATTACGGGGCGATAAGCGCCGTGGGTTGGAATGTTGCCAACTGACGGGATAGCTCAGACCTCGCAGTCAGTCCATTGCGTGTCGTGTGATGTGACTGACTTGTGATTTGAGAGCCAGGCTGCAATGGCTCCTTCTTAACGTGACCTGTGGCTATCGTACACGTGTGAGTTGTGAGCCGTTCAACCCCCTGCTGTGTGAAATCCTGGTGCCTGTGTTTAGAGGTCTAGGTTGTGTACGCAATTCCCCTTAGACGAGGTCACCAGCAGCTGTGCCCACTTCCGCATCAGACAACTGACTGGCTCGGACGGTGGTCTGATTATAGGGGTGGTGGAGATAGTGAGGTCGATGGCTCAGCACATTTTTCCTCACTATAAACAATCTGACGCACTCAAAACTATCACTGCGCTAAAAGCCGTGGCTTGGAAGGTTATCAACTGACGGGGTAACTTGGACCACTTGGTCGGTCCCGTGTGTATTTTGGGTGGAGTGGCTGACTGGTGGACTGAGAGCCAGGTTGCAATGGCTCCTTCTTAATGTGGCCTTTATGGCACTCCCAGTCTTCGTTGTTTGTTCCCTGTTTGTCCCTAGGCGGGGGTTCAGCTCTTCTTCCAATTAAAGATCCAGAAGCACACGTACAAACTTTTTTGCTAACAATACTGAGAAAGGAGCTTCAATAATGAGTATAACGGGCCACGTGGTAGATGCGTTGGGCCAACACGGGGGCCACATCAGGGCTCGGCCGACGTTATTCAGGTTGCGCTCGCATAACAAGCGCCGAACATAGGGGGAGGTGGTGGCACGCCTAGGGTGGCAGGGCCTAGGGGCCCTCTCCATCTCCGGTCTTCTTGACTCTGTCTTGACACCGGGTATATGTGGGGGTGGAGGAGGAGAGATTCCGATAACTGCAGCGCTAGGCTACTATCACTTAAAACTAAATCACGGGCAAGTCACCGTCCCTGCACCATCCTTCCGTGGAGCATACGGTGGAAATCGTCGGACTACGACGGTCGAACTGTCAGAGAAGGTGTATTTCATATTCCTGTGTTATTTTAGTAAAGTTCCATGTTGTCCTTATAGAAAAGGGATGGATGCAACAAGATGCAATGTACCGCATGCAATGCTATCTTCTGCTGGCTCTGTCTCACC
This sequence comes from Schistocephalus solidus, assembly GCA_017591395.1. NCBI lineage: Eukaryota > Metazoa > Platyhelminthes > Cestoda > Diphyllobothriidea > Diphyllobothriidae > Schistocephalus > Schistocephalus solidus. Next base: position 41,046 of record WEDG01010889.1, on the reverse strand, counting down.
CGGCTGGAAAAGGAAGGCTACGCACACTTCTCTAAAGGACGGTGCGCCGAACAGCTTTTCATGCCACACGAAATCGATGAGGTTCCATGGGACTTGTAACAGGCTTAATAATATCTGACTTTTTGCACGCTGAATGTTGCCTGACAATTTGGCTACTTTCTTATTTTATCTTCTTTTCTTACAAATGGTAGATATTTGAGAAGTTTTTCTGGGCTTGGCGTTACTGCTGGCGCATGTACTATTCCAAGTTTTCTGGACCTACCTCGAGCTTTGGTGGCACCACACCATTATGTGTCCTTCAGAAAGAAATAAGCACAGTGATTACAGTATGCTTACAGGTGTCATCAATTTTTATCAGAATTAATGCATTTCTCGTCTTCGATACCGAACAGAGTATTATTATCTTTTCTCGACATAACATAAACGGCAGTTGGACAACTTAAGAAGCCTGCTTACTCCTTCTTTTCTTCTCTATTCACCGGACAGTCTCATATTTGTGTTTCAGCTGTCCCTAGCCAAGTAATGGGGACGCAGTCATCTACTGAACATTTAACCGTCAAGTTCGACGATGTCCACGGCGTGCTTCACGGCAGGCGGAGACCAAGCGCGGTCATTTTCACCTGGATTAGATTATACTGATAAGAGGCTTGCGCTGCATCTACCACACTCTCTTATCCTATTCCATCTACGCCCGGTGTCATAACAGAGTCAAGAATACTAGAGGTAGGAGGGGGCGCGGGTGACTGGCACGGCGACATTCTGCACCTAAGCGTACCGCCGCGCTCCCTGGCCTACAAAAAACACGACCAACATTTTAAGTTAACAACAAGAGGATAGAAATTGCGGCACGGATCCCAACTTTCACAACGCGGGCCTGCGTGCTACTAAACCCGATCATACACCATCTGGTCACAGCCAACAATTTGCCGGGATTTTGCACAGCAAGAAGAGGATAGGGATGGTGGTACGGATCCCAGCTCTGACGGCATAGGCCTGCGTGCCATTACACCACTACACTCCCTGATTTGTCCCCTAGACGGGCCGCGTTATTCGGGTTGCACTCCTATGACATGCCGAACGTGAGTGGGGGGGGGGGGGGGGGCGTGGTGGCATGTGTAGGTGCAGGCTCAAGCCGCGCCAGCCACCTGCGTCCGACCCCGCATGCGCTCTTCCTGACCTGGTCATGACACCGGGTACAGGTGGGTGAGGGATGCAAGAGCACAGTAGATGCAATGCAATTATACGATCACTTGAGACTAATCCACGCGCAAGTTCCCATCCCTGCACCACCATGCCGTGGAGCGCACGATGGACCTCGTTGGACTGCGACAGACGAACTGTCACACTCCCTGATGTCTGTTTGGTGTCAACGATCACATCTCACCAATGCCGTTGAAGCAAAAGCGGTATACCCAGGGATAAAAATATTAAAGGTCACGATTTTTGATTTTCGGGTGGATGACTTGACGTGTTTTGCCTGGTGTATAAAGACTCACGTGCCCCAGAGGTGATGATATCTACGTCTCTACTATCATACCTTGGCCAAGATAGGCCTGGCAGGTGGCTGCCTGGTTGTTTGGGCAAAGCAGCCCATTTGTGTGCGTCCATTGCTGAATGACGCACGGGCACGTTCATGGTTTATTTAGATGTACAATAGAGGGTGACAGGTATACTTCCTATGCTCACATAAGCGAAAGAGCGATTGAAAGTCTTGACCAATCGGACATGTCTGAGTTTGGTAATATAAGCGAAGAAGAAGTGATTTTCAGGAAGTAGTTGCAAAGAAGGAGACACCATCACTGGAACAAGAGCCTTATTAACCTGACGTTTCGACTTCGCGTTTGACGGAGCAATCTAAGAGCACGCGGAAAGCGTGCGGATGACCACTGCCCCTGGTGCCAATGTGGGCGAGCCAAATTGTACAATAAATCACACGGATGAAGGACTCCGGTCGTCAGCAATTTGGCTGCGGGCCAGCATCGCACCACGTGCGGGGAACGTGGGAGCCAATACTCTTGACAGGCACGCTGGCGGACAGCAACGGCATGGCAACATATCTCAACATCTGGCCGTTCAGACAATTATCACAATACGTGCAACTCTCCGCAATGCACTTGGGAGCTGCCAATTGTGATAGGCATGTAGAGGTTTAGCAAGCTATGTCTTCTAAATGGTGTAAAACCTGAGCATTCCAATACCCTTATCTGACTCCGTCTCTGATGGATTTCACTGAAAATCCGAAACGTCAGGCTAATAAAGCTCTTGTTCCAGTAATAGCGCCTGTTTCTTCACGTTCGAATTTTCGAACAGAAAGTGCGAGAGCGACTGTATGCTTGCTGTCACCGGTTTTTTCTTAAGTGACTCAATTAGTTATATATACGGGAATGGAGGGGGGGGGGGTGGAGGTGGAGGTCTGGCTGGTTTATGGCCATCACATGCGTTATGAAAGTCTAACGTAGAGCTCTGCAAGCGGAAATCAGGTCTCCCCTTGTAGCTCATACCAAATAAAAGGTCGACAGCAATTACCCTAATGGAATTTTGCAGTCCTCGGATCCTTCGGTCAACTGAACGGCGTATCTTTGACTGAATGAGTTCCATTTCATTATGTCTGCCAGATCAGACGGTCGCACTCCCTATCTCATAGTTGCGAGGATAATTTAAACCAGCAGGTAAATACAGCCAAAGTGGTTTAGGCAAGGTTGTGTTGTTAAAAGCGGTGATCTGTTCGTAGGGATACAGAATGCGGTTTATTTAGTGTGGTAAAATACGCCTGTAAGCCCAGCAACTTTGGCTTACAAATCCAGAGCAAAGTTTCTATAATCTCGTCCGGACCTGGAGAATTATATTCTTTCAAACTTTGTAGTTATTTGAAAGTCGCTTATTTTCTAAACGGAATGTTGTCAATAATTGACACGCATCCTTACCTAACCAGAGGGAAAAATGTGCTCATCTCGTGAAAACAGGCTGAAAAAACGAAGTAAAAGTTTTGGTTTTGTTCGTACTATTTGATTTGTCGAAGCCGTCACCATTCCTCCTACCAGGACTCGCTTTTTTGTTACCAGTGCACTTTCGCAAGTAGCTATTGAAAAATTTAGGATTTTTCACGGCTCTGTTTCGCAGAAAATCATTACTGTTTACGGACATGACGTCAGTGGAAGTGTTGTCTGACTGCTGCCTCAATGTCATGTGTGGTCTAGTTATTTGGAAAGGTCATTCGGTAACGGATAGCCAGATAAACGCGCACATCAAGTCGTGGTTTGTTAATTTTCTCTCTGAAGTGTAGAGGCTGATTTTCCTTAAATAAATGATTATTATTTTTTCTATAACCTGCGAAAGATCGAAAAAAGCAATGAGCTCGTCGTCGGCCGGCCGACGTTCATCATGGAGTTGATAACAGTAAATTATACAGTTACACGATCTGTCCTCTGTAAAACCGCCCACTGAGACGCAAAAATGTCTTATGGCTGACGTCGTATTCTGGATACTGCAAACCGGAGCCCAGTATGCGGCGACCTGGCTTAACAGTGTCTTTAAAAACGGTGTGTTAGAAGCGCAGCCGATATCCAGTAGCGCCATCCTCACACTGAAACAATCTATAAAAAAAAACATATGCACCCCCATGCAAATGTATCGTGTGGCGTGGGTTTGAATGTATACTATGTCAGAATAGGTGCAGTAATAAGGACCTGGAGTTCGTGAAATGAAAAATGGCATTCATAGGTATGAATTGGCGTCATTTCCCCGTCAAACCATATAAAGGATGCCCTTTTCCAACTAACTAGTGAATCATACCTTATTTGCACAAGGACACCTAGACAAAAACTTATAAATTCCGTAGGTCGTTTAGATGTGGGGCAAAACAAGATGGAAACACGAAATTTCTGACTAATGAAGATTGCTTTATGATGCAAAATTTGCATTTATTTGAATTTAATGGACGATTTAACGCGCATGCCGGTCTTCAGATGGCGACTGAACTCGGAAGCTTTGCATACAAATAGGCAAGAACACCAGAATAGCCATTTCTGACCCAACAGCCACGTCCCACATCAACACCACGTAACTCTACATGGCCCACCTAAACCGAGGCCGCTTATATAAACATAGACAAGCGGAGGAAGACTGTCAGGATGTCTGCAAAGGGTTGACGGAATCTCTCAGTTATGTCGAGCAACAGAGATATCGGAACGCCGGATGGGTGAAAACCAATCCAGGCAGTTTAAGAGGGGAGCCATCGAATATAAATGAGACTGGCTTTTCAAACGAAAAACATAGGACGAAGTACTACCAACATGCAGATAACCCAATCGTTCAAAAATTTGGTTTTAGTCAGCACAATAACCTAGCAGCGTAAATGAACTGGAAACTAACGTTCAATTAATTGAATGATGTTAAACAAAAGCAGGCACGAGACTCAATCGTGTCCCGTAATCAGCTTTATAAATTCGAAAGGAGAGAGTAAAGCATAACCTAGATCATCTTCTATCGTATGCTAACACTTTGTCAAGGACGATGAGTCGATTAACATCCTCAATGCATACACAATAGGGAAGAGTGAGGCGCTGTAAGGTTCAAATCCTAGACCGCACTCCCTATCTCACAGTTGCGAGGATAATTTAAACCCGTTGGTTAATACAGCGAAAGTGGTTTGGACACGCTTGTGTTGCCCAAAGCGGTGATCTGTTCGTAGTGATGTAAGATGCGGTTTATTTAGTGTGGTATAATACGCCTGTAAGCCCAGAATCTTTGACTAACAAATTCAGGGCAACGTTGCTATAATCTCGTCCGGACCTGGAAAATTATATCCCTTCAAGCTTTTTAGTTATTTGAAAGTCGCTTCTTCTCTAAACGGAATATTGTCAACGAAGAACACGATAACACAGATGAAAGTACTACCAGCTCGCGATGACCAGATTGTTCATGGATTTGGGTTCAGCCAGTTCGTTAGCCAGTTCATCCGCACCTAGCGGAACAAGTGAACTGGAACCGAACGCTCGGTCAGTTGAAAGATGTTAGACAACAGCAGGTGCAAGATTCATTCGCAAGCAAATTGTGATTATAAAAGAAGTCCCAGAATCAGCATTAACAATTCCAAAGGAGAGCGGTAAGCATGACTTTGACCTCCTTCAAGTGCATGCCAAAACTATGTTAAGGGACGTTGAGTTAGTTAACGTCCTCAAAGAATATAGAATAGGCGAGGTTCAGCCAACACCCGGTTCAACTTCTCCGTCGCGATCCCTAAAAAATCATTTCAACAACGGAAGCAAAGGCAGAGTTCCTGCTATAGAGGAAATCCTTCCTGTGGGATTTCCATTTCGAGGTGTTTTTCAGCCGAACTACGAGCCGCAAGTGAGAGAGAAAATGAGACAATTGATATCGGAAATGGGAAAACGAAGGAGTGACGGCAAAAATGCCTCAGAATAAGGGACGGACAAATAGTTTAGGTCAAAAGAGCATTTCTTTGGCTGATGACAGTCATGCTGACAGCCTAACTACAAAAAATGCCCAATTTCAAGGCTAATATAAGCACAAGTGGTTGCTGTCTAGAAAACTACTACACTGTTGGAGTCTCTTCAACAAGGTTGATGGAATCAAAGTACTAGCTTCGGAGCAGGAACCGCCTATCATTGTGTTATCAGAGGCCTGGTTGTCTAAGGAAATAACTAGAAGCCAAGTCAATGCTGAAGGCAATCAAGTGTTCCATTGCGACAGATTTCTACGTAGAGGATGAGGCGTAGCGATTTATATATTAAATGAAATTTTCTGCTGCCGGCAAGAAATATCCGATGTAGTACCATCAAATTTTGAAGTAATTTCATGCAAGATTAGACAAGTTTTCTGGACCCGATCGAATTTCTGGGCTGATACATAACGAACCTGAAACGTTCGTTGGGTGTATTCTCGAGGATTGATTGGAATTGAAGGCCGTATTACATGGACTTATCACCAGCTACTGTCCTTATTCGAAAAAGGTCACCAACAGGCCCCAGTCGCTATCGACCACACTGAAGAGGGAAGTAAACCGCAAGCGAAAGCTTTGGCAAACTTATCTAAAGGAAAAGACGATCAAATTGCTGACGACGTACAAGACGCCTTGTTTATAAAGCCCACCAACGTTTCGAGAGTAACATGATGAACCGTGCAGCAGAAAAACCGAAGCTCTTCTATAACTACATTATGCAGTGCACTCGAAATAAAGACCCCATCCCTTTGTTAAAAACGGATGAAGGTGTCGACCTTTGCGAGGACGAGGAAAAGGCTGAACATCTATCTGATTTCTTTCAGTCGGTTTGTACGAGAGAGGCCAATCTAACCGCTGATAACTAGCGTGGAACAGATCCCAACAATTGACTCAGTGGTCACAACAGAACCTATTGTTCTACAGGAACTAATGAAGCTGGAAGAAGCCAAATCTCCAGGTCCTGATGTAATACCGGCAAAGTTGTTGAAGGAGTTGGCCGTAGAGTTGGCAGAGCCTTTCTGTCTACTCTTCCAAGCCTCCATCGCTGCAGGCAGATTGCCACCCGATTGGAAGACTGCGTGGATTTCTCCAATATATAAAAGTCCCAGCCGGGCTTCCGCAAATTACTTCCGGCTCCATATATTACAAGATTATGGAGCGAATCATCAGACGTGAACTGATGCAGTTTCTGGAGCGGCATCATCTTCACTCTGACGCGCAGCATGGAGTCCGCAGCCGAAGGTCCTGTTTAACCAATTTGTTCTACGGTCTGGAACGAGGGATCCGAGCAGTCGATGAAGGAAATGTGTTGCACGCAGTCTACACAGACTTCAATAAAGCCTTTGATAGCGTGCCTCACCAGTGTCTCCTATAAAAACTCAACAGTATTGGGGTAAAGGGCAAGATTTTGAATTGGATCGAAAACTTCTTGATTGGGCGCTCTCAGATTGTCCGTCTTGACGATCAACAATCGGCGGAGGTGGTGGTTGAGAGTGGGATTCCTCATAGCTCCCGCCCTCATTGAAGCCATCGTTCCATTGCTAAAAAGTAGTAAAATCCGCCATGTCAAACTTGTATCTAATTAAGCGGGCGTTTACAAAGTTAAACAGTGGGGGTTTTAATTAGGTCTTTGAGATGTTCGTGCAACCACGATTGGAATTTGCCATAGAAGCCTGGAGACCGTGGTCTTTCAAAGACCACAACACCCTTGAGAAGGTACAAAGACGTACAGCCAAACTTGTTCGAGGTTAAAGCGACCTGCCTTAAGAGACACGATTGTCCAATCTTGATCTGTTTCCTCTAGACAATAGACAGCTACGCGGTGACCTAATACAAGCCTTTCGAATGCTGCGGGGTCAGGGTTGTTGCTTTGCCTCCGGCGACTTCTTTGAGCTGGCCACTACCACTAATTTAAGAGGACATCCTATTAAATTACCTGTGACTGGACGCAAGAAGGTTCTTCTTCTTCTTCTTCTTCTTCTTCTTCTTCTTCTTCTTCTTCTTCTTCTTCTTCTTCTTCTTCTTCTTCTTCTTCAACAGGGTGATTAAGTCCTGGAATGCTCTGCCTGCGAACATCCTCATGTCCCCATCCGTTGACACTTTTAAGCGGAAGTTTGACTAGTACAGCCATATGTACCACCACAGCATCAGAAACTAAAACATTTCCTTTAACCTATCTCCATTCACAATTTACGCGTTATCAAACACACTACTTCCTATCTTGGAGTAATATTATTTTATCATATTTTCGTCTTATGCCTGTAGAGTGACGGGGAGGTAACCCTTTGTCCAACGTCCATTATGGGTCGGCCTTTTTTAATTTTCAATGTCATTAAGATCAATAGGGAATTTAAAGGCGTCGCCTACCTTTCACTTAATAAAACTGAACTGAATAATTAACGGAGGTTGCAAAACCTCTTTCGACTCTCTTTGAGCAGTCAATGAGAACAGGCAGACTGCCCTCACTGCCTTATATAAGCGAGGTAGCAGGAATAAAACGAGTATCTTCCGACATATCAGCTTGACTAACCTCTCATTCAACACGACAGAAGTCCTAGTAAAGAGTGCTATACAACAATGTTGTTAAGAAAATAACATCTTAAATAATTTTCAGCATGGGTTTCGGAGCTGACGCTCCTTGCTCTTAAATCTGCTAACTGAACTGGAGGTCTAGACTAGGGCATTATAACAGGGCTTTGAGGTCGATGTCCTGTTCATCGATTTCCGCAAAGCATTCGACATGATAGCAAAATGTAGCACAATGGACAAAAATATATGAACTTTGTTCTGTGATATTAAATACTATAGGAAATTTATTGGAAGTCCAGCAACCTCTTATTTTACCCAAATCCTGCCTGTTTTCCTTCAGTATTCAAGATTGAACATGCAGTGTTATTTAGCAAAATGTTTTCCGAGTCTTAAATCCACTAAAAACTATTTCCTAGGGTCCAATTTCAAGGGGATGCAGCAAACGGACTCTTACGAAGGTTCAAGCACCTTTCCAGCAGCCGATGCCCATCTACTGTGCTCGACTGCTCCCATCCTATACGGAGGGGGCAAGGACAAACTGCCAGCCCAGACTACCTCTGTGTGCATTTATTCTTTCACCTGCTCTTGTGGGGCAGAAGATATTGGTCGCGTGAACCGGCGTTTGTACAAAAGAGTACCAGAACACCTTCCAGCAGGGTTAGGACAGGGGCAGGTAAAGAACATAAACAGCTCTATCCTCGCGCATGTGGTAGACACATACCATCGTGTAGATGCCAAAGAGATCTTCCGGGTAATTTACAAGGTGCCCTCAACCTTTTCAAAATTCTGCAAAAATTCCCATGTTAAAATTGAAAAGTAAGTCGGCAAACATATGTTTCGGTAACTCATCATCGGGCCGGTGCAATTACAAGGGAAATGAAACTGTGAGGTTTTAGCAGGGTTTAAAATCTTCTAATTGCTAATAATGATTATTTGCACGCCATCTACACGGTGAGCTCGGCGTATAGATGTCATTTGGACTGTGTGAAGGGCGGGCGGTAGAGTCGAGTATGGGGGTTGAACATCACTGTCAAGTACGAGGAGTGAACAACTGTCGTATGGGGGTGTGGACGTCGTGTGAACACCACCTGAAGTGGTTGTCAGCCAAGGAAGAGAGAGAGCGCCTATACGAGCGTCTTCTGACAGCAAAGTGCTGGGTTTGTTAGCCGTATGGCCACTACCTCGGCTGTTGCGAGCACTCGTTGGCGTAGGTCTTTATAGAAGTTGGTTGGTTTCTGCTAGACAATTTGAAAGGTTTCTTTGGAGGTCAACGCGGTGATTTGTATAAACTATATGCGCATGAATGGAACTCTCGATTAATTTAGTTTTACCGTTGCCTAACCAGACAGGTGTGTGTTAATAAACACTCTTTTCCAGGTGCCTCGTTGTACGGCCAATGTATCTCGCTCCACAGGAGCAAATGAATGAGTAAATACAAATTGATATGGCCATCAACCGGGGTCGGTCTTTAGCTCCTACGTGTAGGAGGGCAGAGCTCGTAAAGAATACCCGTAGGTTCGCCGAGGGTAACGCGCTCGTCATGGCTGACTTCAGGCGTCGTCTTACAAGTTCGCTGGTTGCATCCCCCAGGAAGGGCAGTCTTATGAATACGTCTTTCTTTACTGCAGTTAAGGTGAGGGAATTTGCGGTGCGTTCCCCAATATTTCGGAGGATGAATTTTTCTGGGTATCCGTTTTCACAAAGCGTGTCCTGCAGCTGCCGGAGCTCTGCTTCAACCGTTTCAGAGGAGCAGATATGTCGCACCCTAGCTGCCAGTCCTTGGACTAAATTTCGCCTAATGTTCAGGGGAACAAAACTGTGAAAATTGATGTATTGTCCCGTCTAGATTTTCGTTCGAAATACCCTACTTTTGATAGATCCATCCTCTTGCCTTTGCAGTAGGACATCAAAGAACGCAGTTTTGTTACCCACCCCAGACTCCGCAGAAAATTTGAGCAAGGGATGCACACTGTTAAAATTCTGTACCAGAGCGTCGGTGTCTGTGTTTTGCTCCTTCAAGCAGAAGATGTTGTCCACATACAGACCATAAAAGTCAATTTCAGCGATGGTGTCCTTAAAGACTCGTTTTCTCGATCTTGCCCATGAAAAAATTTGCGAGATACGGTCCAAGCGGTGAAATGATCGCTACACCGTCTATCTGCCTGCATGACTGGCCATTGCAACCGCCTCGGTCCGAGGGTCAGTTGACGACAGTCCTCAAAGACCCCCATAAAGAAGGTTTTTTATCTGACAAAGAATTTGAAAAACTGAGGCCTGTAGTCGCGAGGATACCCAAAATGTATGGCCTTCAAAGATTAAAAAATAAGGGCTACCTCTGCGCCTAATCTTGGATACGCAAAACTCACCCTAATGGCTGAAAGATAAGCTTAAGCCGCAGGAAAGTTGCCTATATCCTCAAAGTCTGAAAGAAACCTTTGAATTTATTGACGCTATAAAGAATAGGGACGTTGGTGGACGGAAGATGCACTCGTTATGTGTATCATCACTGTTTACCAAAGTACCCGTCAAAGAAACAATAGACTACTTCTGTTACGTTATTTGCGACACGAAATACCAAATAGGTAGGCACGTTAAACCCCTTAGAGAACTTCTGACCCGATGCACGCAAAATTTTCAGTTCCTCTGCAACGAAGTGCTATCGCATATGCGTCAAAACAGTATTTTCGTCGGTTCGGTGGAATTCTGTGCGTCACTGTAGCCCACTCTAATCAACATCAAAACCTCGTTTGAGGTCAAACGTGTGATGCAGCCAATTAGGAAGCCTGCTGCTCTGCGTTGCAAGCCCCAAGCCAGCCAATGGAGTCCGGCTGAACAACCTGCCGAGCCGTCGGTGTGAACCGGTTTGTGTGTCGAGCCTGCGACTTGTCCATAAACAATTTCTTTGTCTGCGAGAATCGCTCACGCTTCGGAATATGCAGTCTCCACTGGCTACAATTTGGACCTTTGGTGGACTCCTTTTGGGAATGGCTCTGGGAGAAATTCTACCGAAGAAGACTGTCTCGGTAGATTTTTTTGAGATTAATTCAATTTTATGAAATTTTAAATTAACGCCCCACAATTCACTTTCTGAAAATAGAAAGTACACTGAAACGATGACGGAATTACCACTGAGATAGGATTGCTAGGAAAATATTACAGTTATAATGACCAAAAAGCTCTGTGAATACCCAAACGTTAGGCTTGATAAGTCAGCAACTCACCATCGGTCAATAAAATTACGGGGAAGATGAAGAAATGAGTCGTGGAAAAGATTTATGCACGCCTCAGGAAGTTAGTCACACTCCATTGATTTTTAAACAACTCTTTCTAAATCCAGACTAATTAGCCTTGTACATTGATAAAACTTGAACTGATACATGGATGTCCAAGATAAGAGATGTTCTTAATTGTTGCATTCTCCTTTAACTATTTCTCTCGCTTTGACAAAGTGCACTCGTTCAAACTGGCCAGAGCGAACAGCCAGACTGGCTTTCATAAATTGTTTTGCGATACCATGCACTAAAAAGTCTTAAAAAGGCTGCTATTCATACCAAACAGATAATAGAACAACTGCACAGTTCTCTGGCCAGTAGTTATTGGAAACAACTGGTATTTGGCTGATTTTTCTCAAACTGAAATCAACATTTTTGTCCAACACAAACCGCAAGCCGATCGTTTACCTCCTGAATTGAAGACAATGCTGCTTTCACATAGTTCCGGTTGCCAGAGTGAAACATGGAGGCATCAGAGTTGTGACGCTAAATTATTCCCCTTCCGCATTTTGCTACCTCGGGTGCGTAGTATGACTTTCCCGGTTCTTTTCTTGCGAAATAAAATCAGTCCTACAACCAACTGCCCACAGGAAAAAAAACCTTAATAGTTCCTTCCTGCATGCTTGGGACTTAAAGTTGGCTGCTGCGTGCGTTAGGCTTAAACGTTGAGAGCAAAGCCACAGAAGAGAAGGTTAGAAGCGAATAGGCGAGTTCCAGGAAATAGTACAGGAGAAGAAGATGCGATCGCTGGAACAAGAAGTTTATCGGCCTGACATTTCGCATTATCACTTGTACCCATCATCAGATGGAGTCGCGGAAAAAGGTAATATAGGTATAAGGAGCGCAGGTATCGGACCATCAAATGGCTACAGTAATTAATAGTAATTGCGTACATTGCTAGGGGTCATATTCGATGCGATGATGACCTGCCGATCCGTACCCGAATATTTAATTGCCGCGATTTAATCAGCGTTGTTGATTATTCACGTGAAGATCGCTCGGCCAGTTGTTTCGCTGTCCCAGTTTCTCCGATGTAGATTTTCTACCCGCACCTACACCGGATCCCGGTAATCGACTCAAGACGTTTCCTGTTCTGGCAGTGGGTATTTCGGCCTCATGATCTGGTGCCATATGGTTACCTCTCACCTGCATGCAACTCTAACTCCAAGTGGTGATAGAAGGAGACTGACGGCGTATGAGGCGTTCTTCACGTACGAGAGTGCTCGCCAAAAGTTGAGAGCGGTTGGGGTTCGTCTCTCGTCGCATTCATGCATCCATCAACTGATGCAGTTGTGCGGGTTACCAGTCGCTCGAAGCAACGGTTGACAATTTTTTAGTTCAGCAACCTTGTCGTTCGATTCACTGCAACGCATCTCGACACGGCGATATAGCGCTCTTACGCAACTGTATTTGTGACTGATCGGATAGTTGCTGTTGAAATTCAGTACTTGAGTCTGGTTTTTCGCTCATCTGAACAGTTTAGCTTTTGGGTGGCCACAATATTTGCGGGGGACGAGGACATCAAGGAAGTTCAACTAGTTATTTTCTTCCCCCTCCAGCGTGTAATTTCTACCCAGGAAGATGGCGTTGATATGTTTTTTTTGAATTACGGCACCTGACCCCGTTCGATGCCGACGGAAGCAGCCTCAAAATACCCAGACCAGAATGTCGATCTGTGGTGTCGGAAGCTCATTGACATCAACCGTTGAAGGACCACCTCACTATGTGTCCAGAAACCGAGGAACCCACGTATGTGCCTTTTATCTGCTCGTCGATTATTCCATCGAATGAAAAGTAAGTCGTGGGACCGAATTTCAGCAGTTGGGGGATTTGGGATTGTCATAGGAGTACTTTGATGGTCTTGACTGCCAAGTCCTGCGGAATAGAAGTAAAATAGCATGTGCTTGTAAAACATACCATGGCGGCACCTGAAGAGAGACTTACTTTTTACAATTTCTCCATGAACTGCGTTGGCCGTGTTTGAATCCGCGGTCAGAAATTTAAGACGCCGAAACAGCCACTGTACTAATACAGCAGTTCTTTGAGGGGCTGGTGAGGAACGCCCTTTTTGTGCACCTTTGGGAGACCATATAGTCGCACTGTCACCATGCGTCGCTCGGTCGCTTGGCTATATTGTACCTGAGCTTTCCATTGCCAACGACTTCGTATTGATTTCGCGTGACAGCCTTTTTATCAGGAGTTGGATTCGCATGGGACATAGAACTGACTATCCTTCAGCAAGCTTTTGGCTTTCCGAGGGTAATCTGTCCTGTCCAATGCGACCGTGGAATGCCCCTTGTCTGCGAGCAGGATAATGAAGTCGCTGTTGACTCTAAAATTACTTAAATGCATCACGTATAGCCTTGGAAAGCAGGTCGTGCGGGCTATGCGTCATGAGTAGTGATGAAACTTGGTTTTGAATAAGGTTCTTCGTTTTTTCTGTTGCCTACGTCTGACTGGTTATTGACTGCACTGCTGCATTTATGTTGGTAAGCTTGGCATGAGCCATGTTATTTGAGGCCTCATGCCTTCACACCCGCACTTGTTCATCTGTTAGTCCCTTTGGCAACAGGTTACGGACTAGTTTGTCAGTTGTGGATGACGACAACAAATCTCGGCAGCTTACGAACGGGGTACGGACCAACAAACAACCATAGCATCATATGTGACCACTGGTGATCAATACGATCACTGCCAATTACTCTAGCATGTGGTCACCTGCTTATTCCAGCAGCCCCACCTTCTACTTCCTATTTCAAAACTACTTTAGTCCGTAACTCAAACCTTTGAAACGTACTCCGAGGAAAACACGAGTGAGCATTGTAGAAATTGCTTGTCTTTTCTCAGAATTACAGCGTCAGGTTTTGGTAATATTTAAAGCGAAGTTAGATGACCACTTACATTGAATTATAGACGCAAAATTAAGCGCAGAAGAGGTTCTCTATTGTCCAGGAATAGCCACGTTACGGGCAGAATTGAGTTAGGTTCACTAGTAAACATTCCGGGCTGTAGCGAAATCGTGACGTCAAAACTGAACAAAAGGCAGTGTACTGAACGCAGCGAACCATGAACGACTGACCTCTGAGGGCAACTGGAGTTAGGCCGCCTGACCGACAAACGTATCCGCTTTCGAAAGCACTGAGTAGGACTTTGTACCCCCCTGCGTTATGCGTAGCATTCGAACACAGTAGGGTAGCGAAAGATTGTCGCTATGAGTAAACAGTTTGGTGCGTGACAGAAATAAAACTTTACGGGCTCTGAACCCCGTTGAACGCAAAGCCCACGAAACCTGCTTCGACTGCGCACAACCACTCTATGTTGTGGTCGTGCCTGCGTTACAAACCCAGGTTGCACTAGCTCGACAATTAAAACCACATGCATTTCGGTAACCCATCATGTTGCCCTGCCGAGTTTTACTTTCAAGTTGGCAACTGAAACAGTCGAAATGTTTTTATCACACACAACGTGTAGTAATTTATATTAAAACTTATTTTTTATAAATTACACATGGGTTTGTGCCTGCTCTATCGAATGAATACCAATCACTTTTATGAATACCGATGACCGAAATACGAAGCCCACCCAGTCCGAATCGTGTAACATTAAACGAGGTCGAATTCAGGAGAACAGTCGCTAGAATGAAGGATAATTTTGTAGCAAGAGTACTCCTACAGGGAATATAGATCATTGGCACAGCTGAAAAGCGGGTTGGAGTGTTACTGGCATCGTATTCACCTGGTGACTTCTCATCATGCGCACCGGTGACCTTCAGAACCAATTCCAGAACACGCCATTTCTTAATGCTGGAAATTCATATTTATCTATCCCACAGTAAGAAAAAAATAAATGCTTTGATTAACATTGTTCACTCTTTGTTTTCGTGCGTTTTACGTGAATTTTACTAGCAGAAGTAGAGAAACGAGTTCCAGGAAGTAGTCACGAAGTAGGAGACACGTGATCACTCACTCTTTGTTTCTGTCTGTTTTACGTGAACCATACCCTCAAGTTCAGATAATGCACGATCTGGCCTCTCATAAAAGTAAATTCTTACCTCCAGCGGGCCAAAATTTCAAAGAATTCAAAGAAGAATGTCGTGGGTTGCATGAGTGGTCCACCGTCCCTCCTGTTGAGGGTTGGTTTAAGTGTTAAGGTGCTGGTTTATTGTAAGAGTAAGGGTTAAGGTTTAAGGTTTAATTCTAATATTAACCCGTACCCGATTCTCTAAGTCTTCCTTGCGTTATTTTAAAGTCGTCGGCCAAATCAAAATCTAAACTCTTATTCTGGCCTTTATCACGGATCTGTCCGTTAACCTAACCTGTCCCCATACTATACATTTTTCGCCGTACGGGGGCACTGAATGTGCAACTTTTCCAGGGGTTTCAAGAGAGGGGGGCTGTCTGACCGATGGGTTAATGAGAATGCGAGAGGGTCTAGATTTCGTACTTTTACTGAAACCCAGTAGTTGAAAAACAACAAATAATGAAGCATGCATGATTTTTGATAGCTGTTTTTGAAATAGGCAAATGCCGAGTTAATCCGCTTATTTTCGGCATTCTTAAAGAAAGCGAACTGTGCTAGCGAAAGGCCACGTTTAAGGTATCTCCGGTAAGCCTGTTTCTCAGAGGACTATTTCGTTTATGACCACACAAATATGCCGTAGTCCTATCTGGCTTTAAAAAACGTATTTGACAAGAGGCAGTTAAATTTTTTTTCATAATGTCCAGTGCGTGAATATCTGTTGGTGGATTAGCTTAGATAATCTTCAAGAAAACAATGGGATCCAGCCTACTGTGCACCGCGTTTTCTTCTGATATGATTCTTAAACATCATATTTTCAAAAGCATTGACGTGATCCAATGAATTTAAAAACAACAAAGTCCATGCAGTGTTGATTTTTAATAATTGGATTAAATGGGTTGATGCCATTTCCGACGAAAATCGCTGAGGTTGTATGTTTGACCCGCACCACCGCCACCACCACCACCGCACGCCACCGCCACCGCCACCACCACCACCACCGCCACGCCACCACCACCACCACCACCCACCACCACCACCACCACCACCACCACCACACCACCACCACCACCACCACAACACCACCACCACCACCACCACCACCACCGCCGACCGCCAGCACCACCACCGCCACCATCGCCGCCGCCGGCCAAAGACCTCCACCACCACCACCGCAACGCCACCGAAAGCGACCGCACCGCGCGGCGACGCGCACCGGGCACCAAAGCATCGCTTGCGTCGCGTAGTAAAGTGAAGTAGGTCATAGGTAAGTAAAGTGAGTCGTAAAGTAAGTAAATAGTGGTAGGTGCAGGTAGTAAATTAGGTAGATGGTGAAGTAGGTAAAATCAAGAGTGAAATTAAGTAAATTAAAATGAGAAGAGTATGAAGAGTAAAATTGAGTGAGTGCAAATTAGGTAGGTGATGGGTAAAAGTAAGTAGTAAAGTGGTGGGTAGTGGTGAATTGAAATTAGATGGGTAAGGTGGTAGAATTGGTGATGGAATTAAGGTAATTAATTAGTAGGTGAATGAGTGGTAGGTGGGTAAGTGAGCAAATGAATTAGGTAAGGTGGCCAGGTGGAGTGAGTGGAGAGTGGTTAAGGTGGGGTGGGTGTGGGAATGAGTGGAGTGGAATTAGGTGGGGTGAGTGGTGGTTGGTGGGGTGGTGAAGTTAATTTGTGGGTGAAAGGTGGTGGTGGGTGGTGGGTGAGGTGGTTGAGGTGAGGTGGGTGAGGTGGGTGAGTGGGTGGGTGGTGAGGTGGGTGGTGAGGTGGGTGGAGTGGGTGAGTGGGTGGGGTGGTGGTGGAGTGGTGGTGGGTGGTGGGTGGTGGGTGAGGTGGTGGGTGGGTGGTGGTGGGTGAGGTGGTGGGTGGTGGGTGGTGGTGGGTGGGTGGGTGGTGAGTGGTGGTGGGTGGTGGGTGGTGGGTGGGTGGTGGTGGGTGGTGGTGGGTGGGTGGGTGGGGTGGTGGTGGGTGGTGGGATTGGGTGGGTGGGTGAGTGGGTGGTGGGTGGTGAGTGGTGGTGGGTGAGTGGTGGGTGGTGGTGAGGTGGGTGGTGGGTGGTGGGTGGGTGGTGGGTGGTGAGGTGGTGGGTGGTGGGTGGTGGTGGTGAGTGGTGGGGTGGTGGTGGGGTGGTGGTGGTGGGTGGGTGGGTGAGGTGGTGGTGGGTGGGTGGGTGAGTGGTGGTGGTGAGGTGGTGGGTGGGTGGTGGTGGGTGGGTGGGTGAGGTGGTGAGTGAGGTGGGTGGGTGGTGGGTGGGTGGTGGTGGGTGGTGGGTGAGGTGAGTGAGGTGGTGGTGGTGAGGTGGGTGGTGGGTGAGGTGGGTGGGTGGTGGTGGTGGGTGAGTGAGGTGGGTGGTGGTGAGTGAGTGGGTGAGGTGAGGTGGTGAGGTGAGTGAGGTGGGTGGTGGGTGGGTGAGTGGGTGGTGGTGGGTGGTGGTGAGGTGGGTGGTGAGGTGGTGGTGAGGTGGGTGAGGTGGGTGGGTGGGTGGTGGTGAGTGGGTGGTGAGGTGGGTGAGGTGGTGGTGGGTGGGTGGGTGGGTGGGTGGGTGGGTGGTGGTGGGGTGAGGTGGTGGGTGAGGGTGGGTGAGGTGGTGGGTGGGTGGTGGTGGTGAGTGGTGGGTGGTGGGTGGTGGTGGTGGTGAGTGGGTGAGGTGAGGTGGGTAGGGTGAGTGGTGGTGGGTGAATGGTGGGTGAAAGTGGTGGTGGGGTGGGTGGTGGTGGTGGGTGAGTGAGGTGGGTGGGTGAGGTGGTGGGTGGTAGGTGAGTGGTGAGTGAAATTGGGTGTGGTGAGTAGGTGGTGGTGAGGTGGTGGTGGTGGTGGGTGAGGTGGGTGGTGGGTGAGGTGGGTGAGGTGGGTGAGGTGGTGGGTGAGTGGTGGTGGGTGGTGGTGGTGGGTGGTGGGGGTGAGGTGGTGGGTGAGGTGAGGTGGGCGGTGGTGGGTGGTGGGTGAGGTGGGTGGGTCGGGTGAGGTGAGGTGGTGGGTGGGTGGTGAGATTAGGTGGTAAAATTAGGTGGTTGAGTTGTGGTGGGTAGTGGTAGGGTTGTGGTGGAGTGGTGGTGGTGGGTGGTGGTGAAGTGTGAGGTGGTGAGGTGGTGAGGTGGTGGTGAGTGAGTGGCGAGGTGGTGAATTGGGTGGTGGAGTGGTGGTGGGTGGTGGTGGGTGGTGAGGTGGGTGGGTGGTGGTGGTGGTGGTGGTGGGTGGGTGGTGATTGGTGGTGGGTGGTGGTGAAGGGTGAAGGTGGTGGGTGAGGTGGGTGGTGGGTGGTGGTGGATAAGGTGGGTAGTGGGTGGTGGTGGTGGTGAGGGTGAAGGTGGGTGAGTGAGGTGGGTGAGGTGAGGTGGTGGTGAGGTGGTGGGTGGTGAGGTGGGTGGTGAGGTGAGGTGAAGGTGAGGTGGTGAATTGAGTGGGTGGTAGATTGAGTGGTGGTGGTGGTGAATTGGGGTGGGGTGGTGATTGAGTGGGTGAGTGGTGAATTGGTGGGTGAGTGGAGTGGAGTCATCATCATCATCATCATCATCATCATCATCATCATCATCATCATCATCATCATCATCAATCATCATCATCATCATCATAATAACAATCATCATCATCATCATCATCATCATCATCATCATCATCATCATCATCATCATCATATCATCATCATCATCATCATCATCATCGCATCATCATCATGTCAAACTACATCATCATCATCATCATCATCATCATCATCATCATCATCACGCGTGTTGGGCGATGTAGGACAGGTTTATATATGGCATATGAACTGGTAGGGTGCGATGTCTGGATGGCAGTGGAATGACATGGCTCTACCGCAGATTTCCTTGCAACCCATGTAGCCGGTGACGGAATGATCGTGAGCAGTGGTGAAAGTTATGGCGCGTGCGACGGGCAAATGCCGGTGCTTCTAGTACTGGTTCGTCAATCGCAATGCAATGGATTCGTAAGTAACCAATCAGGCCGTAGCGTAATGTGAATCTGCGATCGCAATTTGGATAACTTGCAATCTAGTTCAATTTGCTGGTTCAGGGGTTGCTAGTGACAGCGGTAGTGTGGGTTGTGGTAGATGGCAGGGTGTTGGGAGTTTCCTCCACAGTGGCGGAAATGGTTATGATCTTCATCTTGGCGCGGTGATTTTGACATTGGTTTTGGAGGTGATTGTGAGCGGTGGAGCTTTGGAAATTTTATCGCCAGTGGTGGTTGTGTTGGTCATCGTGGTGGTGGTTATTGACGTCGTGGAAGTTTCAGTAGTGAGGTTGAAGGTACAGGCTGTTTGGGAGACTGAAGGAGGGTGTTCGACGATGGTAATGTATTGGTTCCGCAAATATCCGACAAGACTGATCCGTGCGCAGAATTTCTGTTTGTCCTTATAGACATGAGGAAAAAACGGTGTTGGAACTGTTAATTTCCGTGATTTGAAACCTGCGAACCACTCTTTTGGCTTTGGCAGCAGCGGTCCGGCGTGCTTCGTAGACTGCTGTTACAGTCTTCTTTACTACACTGCAGGTCAGTCGTGCTTGGCTGATGATCTTCTGGATGTCCTGGTTGATTTCTAGATCCTTGGTGGATAGTTTCGGAGTGTCTCTGGAACATCGGTTCTGATCTGTATGTCGAGGTGTACCCTTGACGACACTGCTGTAACATATTCTCTTGGGTAGACTCCTGTTATCCATCCTCAAAACAGGGTCGCTTCATCATAGACGAATTTGTCTCAGCACGGCGCGAAAGCTGAATATTTCGCTCTTTTCCAAGACATCAGTGTCTGAGACTGTCTGGCTTCGTCAACTTTAGTATATTCCGGAAATAGCTGAGTTGAAAATGATCAAAGTTTCTGGGTTGATTGGTTTAAACTGTCTAGGTCTTAATCCCATAGGGTTGGGTCGTTAGTTCTACCACCCTGCTCATCTCAAGTTTCTTGTAGCTTTGGTGTCCAGGGCAATCAGAAACTGACTCTACACATCCGATGAACCAGTTCTTTGCTTATCGTGACATTCTTTGAAATTGTGCTTCCGAGATATGCGAATTTGCTCACTGATGCAAGTTGGTTTCCACTAATGGTGAGAGGGGTTCATTTTACTAGGCCTTGGACTTCGCTTGTTGTATGATGATGACCTTGCACGTGTTGATGTTCAGTCCTAATTTTGAACAGCCCGAGGCAAATAAAACCCACAAACCGTTTCATGGTGTCTTCCGCTGTGGTATTCAGCGCATAGTCCTTCAAGAAAAATAGGCCGAAGATACTGCCCTTGTGTACCCTCAAAAAATGTTCTCAGGCCACCATTTCAAACATGTTTCTAAATTTTGAAAATGGATGCAGATCCCCAGCCACACCTCAGCATTATTTTCAGTGTCCATCGCGTTTGACTGCGTTAAAGGCCACCTTTAAGTTGATGAAAGTGATGAAGAGGTTGGTAATGACCCCTTGACTCTTATCTTCTAGTTGATTGGCTACGAAAATGATGCCGATGGGCCTGCAGCTACTTCCAAAGCCAAAGCAGCATTATAGTAGAAGTCACTGCTCTAGGTGGGTGTTCAGGCAGTTGAGAGGATGAGACAGGAGATTTTGCCTGTGAGGTTGAGTAATAAGACGTCAAAGTTTCCTTGGTGTTTGTATATGAGAACCATCATCGTGTCTTTGACGTCCTGACGAACTTGTTCTTGTTAGCATAAACTTTGCGAGAGCGAATGCAGCGTATCGATCAGCCGAGGGCCACCATTCGAGTAGAATTTGGAAAAGATTGCGTCAGATCCTGGTGCTATGCCACTGGACAGCTATCATACAGTCTCGATTATCTTTTGCAGTAAGGACGGACGGTTGAGGTTAGCGCTGCGTTCCAGTGAGGAACATTGTTGCACTGGAGCTGAACACGGGCGAAGTTAATTTGGCGTAGACCGCCTTGACTGAGGCTAATAAATTCTTCATGTCGTTGCATAGCCTAGCATCGCGTAGACTTGCATCTCTTTGACCTTGAGAGCCATCCAAGCATTCTGCATTTCACATCCCGTTGTACCAGGCATTGATAGCGTACAAAGACTGCTTTGTGTGTGTTGGTCCTACCGTTGGCGTAGGATGTGTGTGCAGCTTCTTTTCAAAGAGCAAACTACAGATTTCTTCGTCGTTTTCGTCAAACCAATCCTAATATTGTCGGCGTGCGAGGGACCTTCATAGCGGTGGAATGGATGAGGTTTCGCTTTTAATACCATTGCATCTCCATTGGAGCCTGCATTTTACTTAGGATGTGAGAGAGTTGATCGTCAAAATTTAAGCTGTGATCAAACACATTAGACATCACAATATTTAACTTGCATTCGTTGATGAACGCTCACTGATCGTTAACGGAACTCACTCCTCCCGTTCTGCCTCGAGGCTCACTCTCGAGACCCTCAAGCAGCCGCAAAGTGGCTATTAGTATAATAGGCAGATGAATAATGCGGGCAAAGACAAGGGAGACTAGAATTGCCATTTCTGGCTTATTAGCTGTCGTCAGCCGGTCATACACAACCCCAGGTGGTGCACCACCCGAGGATCGAACCCGTGACCCGCAGCCAATAACCTCGATCTAAACCGAGAAGACAGCGTCGAACTTCTGATCAACAGGGTCGCAGGTTCGATCCTCGAATGGTGCACCACCTGGGGTTGAATATGACTGCCTGACGACGGTTACCAGCAAAAAATGGCCATTTCAGTCTCACTTGTCTTTGCCGGCAATATTCATCAATATTTATCGAGCCTCAGGTCTCTTAGCATTTGGTAGCTTGCGGAGTTGTCTTCAGAGCCTAATGGTGGAGAGGAAGAGATTGTGTTCCATTCAGCTTTCGAGATCACAGATGGCCGTTATCAGCGGCACTTCGTCGGACGAGCACATTGTCCAGTACCTGCCAGCGCCACCGGCTGGGGGTGCATCCACTTTGCCTATGCCCACGTTAGATGGTTGAGAAGGATGTTGGTTAGGAAGAGGTTGTGTTCTGTGCAGAACTATATCAGGACTTGAACGTTGTTTTAGCTGATGTAGATTCCACGAGGAACCAGCACTCCCCCCAGACAGGATCGTTTATGTCAACGCTGGCGTTGAAATCACCAAGCACCGCCACTTTACCCATCCTTAGAACAGTCATCAGGAAGACGTGCAAGTCTTCCTAGAACTTGTTCTTTACCCCATCAGAGCTGGTCATTAGAGCGAAGGCCTAACGTTGTTACAGAATTTGGTTCAACTAATAGGCAAACACAGAGTCATGAGACGGTCCTGTGTCCTTTGAATCCTTCGTAGACAATTGATTTGAAAGGTCAAACCAACAATGTTACATGTTAATCCCGCTGAAATTGATTAGCTTTAAACGG
The DNA here is from genome assembly GCA_017591395.1 of Schistocephalus solidus. NCBI lineage: Eukaryota > Metazoa > Platyhelminthes > Cestoda > Diphyllobothriidea > Diphyllobothriidae > Schistocephalus > Schistocephalus solidus. The sequence goes on along the minus strand of WEDG01010889.1, from coordinate 18,423 downwards.
TTTGAATGTAAACCCGGGGCTTAGCGTGGTTTGAGCTCGTCAATAATAAGCAACTTACATAAGAACAAACGAAGACAAGATTGTTCCAGATCTTATGTAGAACCGGATCGAAAATTTGAGCGACTTTCCTCAAACCAGAGTGCATGTGAACAAACGTCTCCAACGGAAAACGGGTGGTGACAACGATTTCCACATAGACCTGGATTCTAGCAATAGATGGCGGTTGGATTGGACAAGATCAATGTTATAGTACAGTTGCCTACCAGTCAGCAATTAATTGAAGTACACGATGGGTGGAAATGAATACCGCTAATCCCTAACCGCCCAAAAAGTGCTGGAGGTCGGGTGTCACAAGACGAGCTACTACCTTCTTGACAGTAGTTTACCTATCCTGAGGCAAGGATAGATGACAAACTCAACTTGGGAGACCGTCGTTTTTGATGTAGCAAATGACGCTCCAGTTAGCTGAATAAATCGTGAGTCTTGGCGTCCTGTTATGGAAGGGCAAGACAGGGGTAACTGAGAAGAAGGTGCTGACATTCCGCTTCGGCTCAAAATGATGGTGATAGGAGAGGTTGTCAAGCCTTTACTGAAAATCCGACTGGTCAAATGAAATGGGAATTTGAAATGCGGTATATAATCAGTTTCTAGCATGACAATAAAGAGGTCAGGAAAAAACAATACGGAAATATTATCTAAAGGCTCAAATCGCGTGAGTTTCAGCGCTTAACAACTGTGCTGGGGGCTGTATCTTTAGTGAGTGTAAGATACAACGAGCTATGTTGCTTCGGTGGCCAACACCTTCGTCTCCACGAAAAAAAAACTGTAAAAGAGCCGGACTGGTGACACCTCGTTGCAATACCGACTTGCTAGCTATACGAGCAAAAACTTAGTAACCACAATCGAAAGCATCCGACGAACTATGTCGATGACATCAACTTGTGCAATCTTTATGTGTTCTGCGTTCGTTGAGTTATGGTGGCATCTGTGTGACTAGCTACGTGGACGGTACTCGACAAGCCGAGAGTGTGAACGAGAACCAGGCATTTTTACGAAGTTATTCGTACTGAACGCGTTTATGCCTACGCCGGGTTGTCTGTCTGTGCTAGCGGAAAGCTCAGCGTAAACCCTCCTGATAATTTGCTTGAACGATTAAATTGATCCATGCGGACGTGAACAACTAACAGGCCGAGCGTTGTGAGAACCGATCCGTAGCGTCAACCACCAGTGCAACCTGTTGAATGCAAATAGCTTATGCATGGGAACCAAAGTTTGTAGCAGGAAGTCTTCGAAAACCGCTTTTAAACCGCAAACTTTAGATGACTTTAAATGCAGGATATATTTACCTTCTGTTTGGTAGCTTATTGTACTCATCTGCTTAAAAAAAACTAGGCTAACATAATTCAAGCCTTTTTTGTCCGTTGAACCTTTTTCATGGTTGCTTGTGAACCCAAAATTCTATGGTAGAGTTAAAACCTAAATTATTTATATAATACGCGACGTTGAATCCGTTTTTACAGTCGCGCACAGCAAATTAGGCCTGCCGTATCAGATCGACCAACAGAGCTATGATACCTCAAATGCCTATGCTAAGGCCCTTTATTTATGGATGAATCGCTAGACAATATACATTTAAATAGTAGGGTTTGTTTTTGGTAAAGATGAATTGTCTGTACTTTTAGTACAGATAAATGCAAGCAAAATGGGAGAAGTCATTTCTGAACTTCACACGGTTGTCAACCGGTCAGACCACAACCTCAACCCATAGTGACTTAAGGTTTAACCACAGAATGCTTTGATCATTGAGTGGAGTCACAATTATTAGCCAGCAGGCTTAGATATCATCGATTGCAATCGAGAATACTCAAAGTCAAATAGAAGTGCTATTCATAGATCAATCCTGCTTGCCGCAGCAAAAAATACAGCCGCTCCGTTTTGCTTCGAAGTTTCTATCCAGATCACTCGTGAATGGCCACATCGTAACGAGCGAAAAACCACGGAGAAGCATACTTAAAAAGGACAAGGCAGTCTGAAACAGCACTTTCTGGCGTACCAGGCAGCATCAGTCAGTCATACCAAAATTACTGGCGGAAAGAATTTTGGTATGAATTCCGACACGCATAGCCCTCGAAACAGGCGCCATCAGATGGAAATCAAGTAGCAACCCAATGCGAAACAAACTGTTTGAACTGCCAGCAAGCGGAACAGTCGTATGACTTATCGAAGTGCAAAGGTAAAGGAGAAGTTTCGCAAGTAAAAAGTCAGGGTGAAAGAGTTACTAGAACGAGCCTTGTGCGTGAGGGCGCGAACAAGCGGCCCAGAGGTCGGTGGTAGCAAAGGTGCCAGTGAAGGCCTAAAAGGTGCAACAAGACAGGTGTGTTCCGTAACTTGATCGCCGAACAGCCATCCCATGGGGTGATTATTTTGTCAATTCAAGGTGCGTGTGTGCGCCTGAACCATATCTAGCTGCGACCCATCGGTGAAGACAAAAATATCGATCGGTGTCATGGCATCGACAAGCAGAGGGGTGAGTTACACTCGGGGCAAGCATTCAACTGGCAGAGGGTTCCGTCGCTGTCGGCACGTCGCGTAGACTGCCAAAGTACACCCACCCCCTAGACTGGAGGCAGGATGTAATATTACCTAGGTCATTCACGTTCAAAATAACGTTCAGTCTAACGATCAGGTAAAAGAACATGGCATCCACCGACACTTCTACGGAAATTGTACGTAATGAGAAGTGTGTAAACGAAATAAATCACTTTTATGCATATGAGCTGCATATTAACGATTCCTCCATATGAGGCGTGTAAGCATAGCACATGTTACTAAAACCGAATCATATATAGTAATAGGCACGCGTCTAGACACGGAAGGCTAGGTACAGTTAATACTTACGCTGAAAGAGTCTTAGTACTGCAAAAAATCTTATTATCCTATCACTGAATTCGTGCTTGAAACCATCGCGCCTTGGCATATAAATTTTGTGACCTATCTTATGCAAAAGGCTGAAATTTTCGCATGATTCATAATCAGTGGTTAACCGGCAACCACGCATTTACGAAAGCTTTGAAGTAATAATGAACACCCCATGCGAATTTAAAAAGGCAGCGATTCCAAAAGCGTGCGAAATCGCTATAGCTGTGACTAATAAATTTGAATCGAATTTTCTGTAAAAATCATAAATATATTAACAGAAATTTCCTTTCGGCAAATTTCTTTATTGGTAGTTTTGATATTGGACTACAATCAGTGTTAGATCGTCCTTGAAATACCGGTGAATACTTTCCGATTTTCATCGCTTTCAAGCGATTTGCCATAAATTTAGATTCCATTCTATATGTTTATCTTAACCTTAAAAATAAGATATTTCTTAAAAGTATTTGATGAGTAATGAGTTTGGATATTCTTTGAATATTCTTTTTAATGCAGATGACCGTTTGCGTCATATTTGTGATTTAGCTAAACATGGAAGCTCATCGCAGAGAAAAATGAATGTCCACAACAAACGATGGCGATAAATAAGCCTAAGATCAATTATAAATTTGCTATAGTAAGGTACCATATTAAAAAGTGTTTTAAGTATGTATTAAGCTGACGAGTAAATGCGCACTCTACCTTTTTTCAAGGTTAAGTCAAGGTAAAAATATGAAAGTTTGACCTTTTTGACTTCCTTGTAAAAAAGGTAACAATTTCGCTTTAAATTGGAGTGATTTCGTTATAATTGCTTACTAAAATGCCCCAAACGCATACTAAGATTTTTAAAAAATGCTTATCTTCTGTCCATTTTCTTCCTGAATCCCAGATTAATGGAAGCTATATTATACGAAAAGTATCTTATCGCATGTGTCCACTAAAGCATAAGGTGCTCCATGCGTCCAGGTCGACAGTTTCTTGTACTTATTTTGTTAATGGCCCCCTTTTTTGCGGTAGTAAAATAATGCTGGTAAACTACTTGATTACGGTATTACATGGCAATTAACGTCCGAAATTTGCAAAAAATTCTAAAACTGAATTTATTTCTTGTTTCTGGAAAAGAATGCAATTCCTAACATTTGCATTCATCTGATTTTCATTGAATTAAGATCATATTTACCGGTTACAGAAGGGATTTATTTGAAACTTTTGTTGCTTATATTTATATTCGTTAATAGCACAACGCACAAAAAAAAGATGTTTTCTCTCTTATATTAAATAACATAGGAAACATTCTGGGTATCTTGCAATCTCAGATTTCACCCCTATCCTGCATGCTTCCTTCAATATACAAGAATGAACATGCAATGTTTTTTAGCAGAAAATCCACTCAATAAACTAAAATAGCACGACCAAATGTAGGCTACATTACTCCTTGAAATTTCGGTTATAAATTGCATGCTTTAGGTAATCTACTGTAGTAATAGTCACTCGGATAGACACCGAAGGTCAAGTACAGTTAACAATTACGCCGAAGGAGACAGCACTGGAAAAAATATTACTGCTCTTGACCTTTGAAATCGGGCTTGAAAGCATCGGGCCTTGCTAGCCCTGAGGATAAAAGTGGGTCAAAAAAGTCAGGCGAACAAAAGGTGTGTTCAAGCGATCCATTCTCCTCCTCCTCCTTTTCAACTACTTCTGTAAACTCACCTCTACGCAAATATAAAAAAATTATTGTACTCGAATAAATTCAAATTGATAACGAATTGAAAAATTTGACCGTTTTTGAAACCAATATCTATACGCACCTCGGCTTTATGCACAAGTGTCTCAACAGTAGCGCACGGTGGAAGTTTCTCGATTAAACGATTAATAAACAAGGGACTGGCAATGCAGGCAGCATTTGAAGAAAACAAGCGAGCGGGTCAAGCGCCTGGTATTCTAGCCTTCATACGCACTCTCGGAAGACTAAGAGAAAAGGGACAAGTGTTGTGGACATGAAAGTACCTCAACATAGTCCGACTGAATGAGCACGTGAGCGGAGAGGCAAATGGGACATGACACTGAAGAAGAGGTCCGTAAGCGGTCTGGTCCACCATCACGCGCGAACGACGAACTGACACGTGACCCGTGTACCTAGGTGTTGACGGAGGAACAAATACATACGGTAAGGCAATGAGGCAAGGTTTATGACCAACACGCCAACATGATCGCAACAATGGCGTCAGCCATCAGTCTGAGGAACTCGACGTACGCGAAGGAGAACCTTATCGGGTCACCAAGTGTCGTCAATCCTCATGACGCAAGCATCGTGCGTATTACTCTTCAAGGTCGAAAGCAATGCACTACGGGAATTTTAATTTGAAAAAAGGCCTTATTTAACGTACCCACGGACAAGGGGCGCTACGCCACCGTATAAGGTATATTGCCTTCCTAAGGCGAGTAGCTTACTAGAGACTTGCCATTTCTATGTCCCATGCTATTCCAGTCCCATATAAACGCTGAGGAGCAATAAGAATGGCACTGTTGCCAAGCGAGAACTAGCAGGAAATGTCATCGATCGACAGAGGTATATATATATCCCCAGAAGTAACCTTTATCTGATCCGATGGCTTCCACAGAGAGGGTGCTTCTTTTCAACCTATCTTACTCCAAAGTACGAGCTTGCAAGGTAGTTATTTGGGTGAGTAATGCTCATGATAACTTTTGATGTCATGCCCATCTTTAAATCAGGCAATTGAGATCATTAAATTACTCCTTCAAAGAAAGTACGATGAGACGGAAGATCCCCTCGAACAAGTCCAAAGCATTCAACTTTCGAGGACCTATCTAAAAATGCACTTCATCTTAGGCGTATTAACTTACAATGATTTCAAAGATCTGCAGACTCAAAACCGACGCCGTGCCACAACGGTTGCCGTCACTGGTCCTCCAACAATGCAGCAATGTGACATTAAATAAGATCCAGTTTTCTTCAACGAGCATCTCAACGCTTTCTACCAGGCCATACAATTTAGGTTGCAAAAAGAAGCAAAAACCAGCTTTAGATTTCCTCGATTTTCTTTTCTACCGTAAATTTAGAGGTGGCCTACAGCTTACTATGTCCGTAATAGCGCCAAATACGACGCAAGGACCAATTCTTAACATTACCCACGTAGTCAAACACGAACACAGTTGCATAGGGGCGTTACATCTGAATATGACAGGACAGGGGAAAAGATGCCCTCCAGTATTACAAGTGGCTGTACGCTAAATGTCAAGGGGAGTTAGGGCTCGAGTTAAAGTTGGACTTGGGTTAGGGTTAGGTTTTGTGTCAGGGCATGAAATTAGATACCCTTTGTAATTTATTGCGGCAATATCTGTAATAAAAGGATGGGTACATATTCCCGTGACAAAATCTACACGAGGATAGGCAATGAAGTGAACCGATATAACATGTTGAAAGCTACAATTCTTTCTACGGGAACTTAGGACAAAGGACTACCCGTCCAACTTCGTTAAACGTTGTGTGCACAAACAAAATTATAGACCAGATCAAGCCGCAACCCTTTTTTTCGGCACGTGTTCTGGTACGTAAAGAATGCCTTGGGATCTTTCAACCACTTCGCACTCTTCTTGCAGTTGGGGTTGCACACAGATCGGAGACAGCATTAAAGCGCCAGGTAATGAATTTGAAGGACCCGCTTCCAAGGAAGAAATTATTTGGGCCGTTCAAAGCAACTTCACCACCAAATTTGTGTTTCGATGGTTTGATGCGGATGACCGAACATGCAGCAGCCACATTCAGACGGAATAACATCAGCCTTCAAGCTGTAGGTCATTCAACGCGACTCAGCCACACTTCATTTCAGCGAGATTGGCATCCACGCGAGGTGTTACAAAAACGTCAGCTGACAGCTGCTTGAGTCCGGTTTTTACAGGCCAAAAGTTCATTAAGCATCCCAGTTATCAACTCTACATTTAGTCCAAGGACTTTGCCTACTCGGATGAATTGGTCAAGTGGGGAGTGCGCGGATGCGCATGACTTCTAGTAACAGCACCGTCGATGGACAACACTGGTGGCAAAATTGCGTTAATAAAGGACTCAGGTATGAGCAATCAAGCCGCCGTTGTGCCATGAACGAGTAAATATGAAGAACGCCGGTGCTACTAATTTGGATAGACAAGCGGTTGCACAGTGGCAGCATCTTATAAACAAAGCACGCCCTTGTGGACTTGTTCAGGCATTCAGTGCAACTCCTCAACTAATAGTCTTACCGGTTCAGATTATTACAATAGCAACTTTTGAAACTCAAGTATACTTTATGTGACCAGGGATTTTCACATAGCTCACACAAAGGTAGTTTTTACTTTGGTTACCTGAATTAGTTCTTTTTACTATTAAGAATTTGCGTTCTTTTCAAAAATAGAGCATGTAATCTACTACCATACCGTACTGATAAGTGAGTTTTTTTCGAGGTAATAATAGGGTATGTTCGCCAATCAACCGGTTTCTATGTAACAATTTTACCTTTTGAATCCGTTTAAAACCTTCTCTTAACAAGTTCCCGTACAAAGGCATAAAATGGCCCGTACCAATAACTTATCAGGTGATGGTCTGGGCAGGGAATGTGAGTGGGCTCGTGGAGGTAGGTAATCGTAGTTATCCGGCGTACTGATGAGTTTCGGAACCGAAGTTAGAATTGGAAGCATTGTTACAACAGAAAACGCAAGTGGCTGATGCCGGGTGTCTCATTCAAACGTGCCTCACGGGCCCATGTACTCTGGCTTCTCGATCATTCATGCGTCAACAGAGCTCTGCATGAAATCAATACTCGTCCACGGTTAAAACATCAGTCATAGGGACAGCCGAACTAGCTGTTTGAAGCCGTCGCCTACAAAGACGTATTTGGATTAGGGGTTCATACGTGTGTACGGTGGTTGCGGGTCCCGGATAGCCTGAATTGTGCAGCCTTTACATAGGAAAGGTGGGGTACGTTCAGGGTATGTCTGCGGTTTGTACTTCAGGCGTTGTGTTGATCTTTAGGGGGGCAAAACAGGCCTGTATCACGCGTTAAAAGACGGTCTTACGCAAGGCAAATTTCGTGACCGATATCGGGGGAAGACAGGAGAGAGAGAGAGAAAGAGCGAATCATCACGGATCCAGCGCTCAAATTCCTCACTAAAATATGCAGATAAGGCAAAAAGTGCGGCATAAAACATCGCCAACCGATGGAAAAACTCAGTCCCCCTTTAAAGTGAGAGTAGAATGCAGTAGTTCCTTCTTAGAATAGCCTTTATGACAACTTGTTTTTAAACGAGATATCCGAGACCACACGCTGAAGTCTGGCTTGTGTGCCTGTAGGGAGCGGAACGCGTGTGGCACGCGTAGGTGTGATTTCAGTCTTGTCGGTCATGGCAGCTAGGCTCGTCTACAGTGGTTTTACCGTTAGGGACAGGAAGAAAAATTGAAATAGATGCTTTGCAATTCTTCGTCGCTGCAGTCCTTTTCCCTTCGAAGTCCCCAAGCTGACCACGGTGCAGTGGCTGATCCGATCACTTGCTTCGAACAAAATATTAGAGCCGAACATTGAAATTCAAAAATCGAAGCTGCATATGAATGCAGTGTGCTTAAACTGTTTATATGTTTTTTTTGAGTGAAGGATAAAAAAGTCTGAGACAGTTTCAACCGTGAACTAATTTGCTGTGTGCGTGAATAACGGTAAAATCAAGCAAATATTTATGTTTGAAGGTGTGTAATGACTCCCAGACTTTCAAGGCATACAAATTGATACAAAAAGCAACGGACTGAGGTCTTACCCTGATTGAAAGCGCATGAAGAATTTTTTTATAACGTGGTAACTAAGCTATTCGTTACAGGTTTAGTACAAAGTCCTCAGCGGGTTTATAAGTTGTTAACTTTTTGAGAAGAAGTAGACGCGATCGCTAGGACAAGGAATTTATTTGCCTGAAGTTTCGTGTTCAAGCTCGAACCCATTTTTAGCGACAGCGCCCTATTTAATGCTGTCTCTGAAAATGAGTTCGATCTAGAATCCCAAGTGTCGAGTGAACAAAGTCCTTGTCCCATCGATCGCGTCTAATTCATTTTAATTACTTCCTGGGATCCACATTTTTGCTTGTATCACTGAAGATAAAGTTTCGTTTATAATAACAAGCACGAAACTGTAAAATCCGTGATGTGGCCTCACAAAGAGATAGCCACTGACGGGGAATTATCAAGAAAATATAATTACCAACAAGCGAAAAATTAAAAGCCGGAAACAATTACAGATCTGAGCTATTTCAGACTAGCATCGTCATGACAGGAAGATATGCAGAACAGATCCCCGAAGGTATTTGATTCTACCATGAATGCCATCAGTTAACAACTTCGTACTGATGCAAGATAGGTCCAGGAACTTGCTGCTGCTTTTCGGCGTTGACCGAAATATTGCTTTTCTTTTTAGAAAGAACGTGGAATGTTTCAACTGGTGTTTATGTATCGTAATGAGAAGCACGAAAGTTCATCGGGTCCCTGCGATAATAGTGGAGGAGACTTATGGTGTGATCCATTTTTTCACATTTGTGTAAACGATAACAAACGGTAAGTCTTTCATTGCTTGCGCCTGAATTTGAACCCAACTAAAATGATAAGTTCGGACGTTTATATCTGCGTTCAATGCATCGTATATATTTTTAGAACGAAGATAACAGTCTGACCAAACTAAGCGCTTTACGTTTTCTGAATGAAGTAGAAGAGAAGAATTACGTGTGATGAGTAAGCATTTGATGAGGAACTTGGAACGGAAGAATAGTGGTATTTTATCACGCAACGCGTAGCTAGGATCTTGAAAATGTCAAGCAAGTACAGAAGTTGAAAGTTCACGATTAATGTCTTTTCAAAAACCTTTCCGATAATCTGCCTTCCCAATTTAGACCAGGCTCTTGCAATCTTCTCGATCACACCACAGGGGATTTCAAAAATCGCGACAATGTCTTCTTTACAGACGAAAAAGCATTTAAAATTCGCCTGACTGATAGTGTTCCTGTAAGTTGCTTATAAATATTACGTCAAAATATATTCATGTAAAAAATGTTCCCTGTATCTGCATTGAAATCTAACGTCAGAGTACAAGGAATAGTTGAATTCTATGCGTCAGCAAATATACTGCACATGGTAGTAACTATAACTTTACTGAAATATTTCAAAGCCCTTTTTCGAAGTTCTTGGAGCTATCTAACACTGTTAAGGGCGAATTTCAGTAACATATTACCAAACGTAAGCTGATCATTCTGATTCGTTTGGTATCGCCTGTATTTCAGCAGGTCACAATTTTTAGGGGGTACAAGGCACAGAATTGACCCAAATGCAAACCGAATTATGCTAGGACCACAGTAGTTATAAGCATAACACCTGGAATAAAGATTATGGAATAAGTAGTGTGGCTTGAGATGTAAAGAATAAAAGATGGTATTTCCAAGTTTCATAAAATATGGAAAATCGAAACCATTCTGACGAAAATATTGGCTTGAGTCCGAAATCAGCCAGAAAGTCTGTATGCACAAATGTGCTCTTTAACACTCTTTTCATGGAAGTGGCTCGAAAAGTCTCACATTTAAATTGGCCGAAATGGGTAGTTAGTCGAAAGTCCTTGATACGCATTTCCAGTTGCGACTTGAAGGCAACACGATTACTGGGCATCATTAGAATTTTGAATGCTGCAAAGAGAAAAGTAAGTCTTCTTTTATCTGTCTTTTGCGAAAATAAACCCTTAAAAAGGACAAAAGGAATTACCGCAGATTTTGTACGGTAAAGGCCAGGAACCAAAATAATTTAATGCAGCTCCACAGTAATAAATAGTTCAAGACGACTACAGAAGCCATTGAGTGCTTGTTTAAGTTGTCACTACGGGCACTAGTGTCCCACATTATCTGACAGCCTGACAGAGCATGAATCTCCCACGTAAATGGACAGCATGTTTTTTGGTACAACCGGGTGTCCAACTAGGTCGTGTGCGTCCTGCGCAGATGGGCATTGAACTTAATCCCAGCACTGGATCACTGGCAGGCTCGGACCTTCAAATGGTGCACGTAGAGGTGTTACACAGCGAGGTCAACTCTCGGGGGCCACCCTTCACAGCACTTCTGCACATACCTCATTATAATAAACCTGGCGCGTTTTCATATTTCAGAGCTCAGTAAATGTCGTGTCTTGGGAGGCCTTCGACCGATGGAATTACCCGGTCTTCGTAGGCAGAACAACGTGTGTATGCGGGATTACTGGCTCGAGGACTCGTTGTGAATGTGGACGTTATTGAACCCACTCTCCGGGGAACCCGGGTCGTTCCCATGGTTCCGCAAAACCCGGTCCATTTTGTGGCTACCAGGTCGTATGTGGCGCGTGTAGATTGGCTGTCTTGCTTTGTCAGTCACTACGTCCAAGACCGTTTCGGATCATCGTCACTTTGGCCTGCAGTTTAGCTTAGGCGGACGAAGTGGGAGAGTATTGCAGATACCGCGCAAGTCAGCGTCATGCATTCACTACGCTGTGGGGCACACGATAAACACCTTTGTAGGCGACGGTCAATCTGCCTTGTTGCAACAGCTGAAATACACCGAGGTCTGAGGTTGAAGATGACGGCTTCGCACCTGTGTAGATAGTGGTAGACATAAAAAACCAGTCCTTCAAAATCAACTCTGACGTAAAAGGGGACTAACTGGGACCACTAATATTAAAATTATTCATATTAATTAAGTAAATAAAATAAACTACTGCATGTGGGCCGACTGTTTTGTTAGAAAAAAGGTGAGAAGTCATCTACAGATATCTCAAAGGTCCAGTATGTCTAACCATGGTGAAGCTTTTTATTGTTCTGATGCTTATAAAAGGCTAAATATTGTCAAATAAAAAATGGCAAAATATTAGTTAAATTGACATTATCATTGAGAGCAATAAAGGCCTATGTTCAAAATTAATTCAAGCTGGTGTTAGAAAAATAAAAAGCTAGGATATTTATCTTCAATTCATCATAATACTTTGTCAACAAATGTTTCTTATGCGATTAGAGCGGACTCCTTCTTTTCAAAGTATCTTCGAAGGATTTATGAAGCGTTATCTGAGTTACACATTCTACATTATATTTAACTGAAAGAAAATTGATAAAAGAGGATTATTCCCTAGAAAGTTTAGATGCTCTGCAGAAGTGCAAGAAAAACATGAAGTGCCTTCTTCAACATATTACCTACGAAAGCAGTATATCTAACGACCATATACTAGAAATAAAGAGACTCCCTACAAACATGCATGAACGACGGAGAGGTAAAAAATATTTTTTTAAAATCACGGGCCTTATTGCAATCCCAAATGGTGATTACATTATCGCGATCATTGCCACTCAAGTTCCCTTTTAGACACAAATTCTTGCCAAAAAGTGCACAGTTCTGTGCTCACCATGCATATCCTCTAACAGATCACAAAGCAAATCAAAGTGTCCTTTGATAAGCAAATTACGTCCAGGAGTATCCTTTTGAGTTTTTTCCTACCTCAGAAAGTGCTACCTGTATCAACCAGAACGTAAGCGAAGTACAAATATCGGGAGCAGAACTATTGGTGCCCTGGCTATCCGTAAAAATAACCGTATTGCAACATCAGAAGGCAGTGTGACCCCGCCTCCCCTTAGAATTTTCCCATGTCTTCGGACGCGCTGACAGATGGTTGAGCGAGGACTACTCAGGTGACTGTGCGGTTGCATGACACATCAGCCGAGAAGAAATATCTGGGCCGGGGGTGGGGGTGGGGGCGGAGGGGCGGCAGCTGCCGATTTCCGTTATCTCCTGGGCTTGCGCCACCGGCCGTGTTGGCATTGATCCCAGAACACAGGGAGTGTTGCACTAAGATGAATGCGTAGTGCACGTTAGGCCAGACTTCCAGTGCCACTTTGACTCTTGGCCATCCCCTCGGCCAAAGCTGGCAGTTGGACGCAATAAGTGCCATTACAAATGCCAACCATATTTGCACTACGAAAGACGCCAGCCCTCCTCTTTCAGCCTAAATCACTACTCACAGCTGCTAGCTCACACAAAGACACAGCTGCATGGAGAGCAGTTGCCCACAATTCATTCCGAGTGGCTGTGAGCGCAGTCAAATGCTGAGAGCGTGGTGTCACCATATGATGAAACCTTCTTTATCCTCGAAAGCCCGTTGTAATGAGCACGAAGTCCACAAAATGTCTTCTTCCTCACCTTCCTCTTTATAGCTGGCAATCCCTATATTTAAAGGTTCATTAAAATGCCAATGCTGGACGGGCTTTTGAATGACATACACGTTGCCAAGTTGCATAAAATTAGTGAGGCATGCTTTTTGCTGTAGTAAAAATCCTTCGCCTATTTCTATCCAATATGAATGGCGTGGTTGGGGGACTGCTATGCAGTGGTTGATTTAAAAGTAGCCATTGCGTGTCAAGGAGCAATGCACACACAATCTGCCTTGGCTTCAATCAGAAAAACCTTCAGGATGTCGGTGTCAAATAAATAAGCAGGACGGTTTTGCACAATTATTTATGGACGACAAGTTTTTGATTATGTAGTAACCCGAGCACGATAAAGTAATTCGTAAAACCAAAACCTGTATTGTTTGTCTAATTGAAGAGATGGATAGGCGTCCGAATCGAGGCTACGGACTATGACACCTTTACTCCCCATGACCACATTGCAACATTTGAAAATCCTTCTGTTGATGTTTCGCCTGCCAATGTGACAACGAACCTAAAACTCCAAAATAAGGAAGTCAACATAAACAACCGCAGGGTTAAGTGAGTCGACAGTCATTTAATTTGTATGATCCTATCCGTTTTTGCATGCTTTGATGTGATGTCTTTTATATTCTACGATGTCACTAAACATTTTTAAAAGCCTTTTTGCCTCTCAATTCTCTGGACCACTAATTTTAGGGCTTTCATGACTCTTGAGCTCGCAGTTCTATCCACCGTACTACTAAGTAACTTTCATGCACCCGTTAAATATAATCTGAGTGTAAAAAGTCCTTCTTGAGATGGGCGCTTTGCATTGAAAAGTGGGATAAATATCCCCATGCGTTATCCTCCATGTTCTATTTACGTGGGCACGTTTCATTCTATGCTTTTAAAATTAGAATCTTTCGATTGGCCGCATAACTATCAAATATTATTCGGCCTTATAACACAAAAATTTACGTGGGAGAAATGGTTGTCATCTAACAACTTCTTTCTAATTCCATATCGAATTCCTCATGGTGATTTTGCAGAATTACTGGGACGCTGAAACTCATCTGTACCCCAGAATATCTCGGTGAGTATTGCGACAGATTATGCTACCCTGGAATTCATCCTACTGTCGTAGGCTGCAATCCCGATGGAACATTTATTTGTCAAAATGGTAAGTCACGACCATTCACTACATTAACAACTTGCATCCTTTACTTTACATTTGAATATAAAAGTCGAATCCATAATTAGGTCCTAGAGCGTATGTATTTTAGGGAAGTGAAAGTCAGTCTTTAGGCAAAGACAGCATAAGGTATCTTCCAAAAGTGGTAATCAGAAGGAATTCCTGTTCAAATAAGAGAGGAATTGTACTCGAGTTAAGAAAGCCCTTTGTTAATCACAACCATATTAATCTTATGATCATAGTTATTACTTCATCTGGGTACTTGTTCGACTAAGCAGGTCAAACAGCCTTTTAATATAGAGTTTAAAGGAATAAAAAAAGCTTTAAAACGAAAAATGATGATTATGCATTCTCCGTAAATTTCGGTGAAATAGGCAAACTCTTAGACTTATTCTCAATAGCAGATCTAGAAAACAAAAACAATTGACTTAAAAGAAGGGTGAGAACCTAAAATGAGGCCCAACTCCGGGAACAAAGTATAGGTCAGCATGTGATATGGGACAGGTGGTAATGGGAATTTTATGGATGGGCTAAATTAAGAAAAGAAGAGCCTCAACTTAATCCTAAACCTATCCGTTGTTTTCGTTAGGAGTAACATTAATTGCCGGGTAATTAGGGTCACACAATAGTTTGTTGCACGACAAGTGTCTGAATTGCACGATCAGAAGGCTTTATCTCGGGCCGACAAATATGCACGATAGCATTCCTAGCTGATCTGACCCACTTTCATTCGCATCCTTGATGGGAGTAAGAATGAGGCTACCTTTGAGCGATCTTTCATTTTCGAGTTGAAAACTATAGCAGCGTCCTAATAGTCGCCGTTTGGAAAGTTCGCATTTGACCCGGTACTTCAGCCCTCCTACGGCCAACGAAATATTGTGTGACACTACTAACCCTGCGAAGAATGTTAACCTTAGCGAGAACAATAGATAGAGATAGAGTTGCGTTGGCATGTAGCACGGTCGCGTATTACACGCTTACATATCTTTTTGTTCTCTGACTTGAGTCGCATATCACGGTCTTGCAATAACAAGCAATAAAAAAATAAGTGATTTGTCCCATACATATATTCAAACTGTTTGAAATGGGAGTACTATTCGACAGACTAAACTGATTGCCTGAGGCATCCATCTGTTACCATAGTCTAAACTCATCCCTCTCTTCCGGGCTACTATACTATCTGAAGCTTGCAGAATCGGTTGAATTCAGAGTATCCATGCCCACCAAAGACCAAAGCGAAACTTAGCAGCAGAATGACTTACGCATAAAAGACTAGCGCGATGAACGAGATACCTGAATATTTTCAATTGCAAGTGAATGGCGTCGCACAGATTAATTGTTATGCATTTTTTTGACACTCCTATGAGCTCCGTCAGATGGTGACAACGATTTAAATTGATAGAAATGTCCCATGTTTACAGAGATCAGCAGTTTTCGACATCATTTTATGTAGGAATGGCGTATTAAGAGCAGTAAAATTAATTTCGAAAAATTAAGTCAATTTCTTTAGGAGTGACGCTTACCGAAATGTCTAGATTGAATAATGTATGAGCATCCACACCCCCGCAGACAGTGACCTAGCGACGAGAAAAACAGTAATTGAGAAGATTTTACAGATAATCACCACGAAGTTGATAATCTGGAGTGTGGAGGCGCTGATCCGGTTATGACGGGCCGCTGACAGCAAATTAGGTGGAAACGACCATTTCAGTATCCCTGAATGTGTTGGTAAAAATTCTCGATTAGGTCTGTAAACTAAGGATAAGGCAACATGTGTGCTTAAGACAACAGCCTTGATCTTACGTGTAAGGAAACAAATGACGCGCTGATAGAGTGATATGCAAAAACTCAATCAACTCGTAAAAAAAGAAGTTGGTATCAAGGGGACACACAAATAATTGTTAAAAAAAGATTAAGTCCGGATGAAATGGACAAAATCTATTTGATCTTGATGTTTCAGATCCACCCTAGAACGGACCATCGAAGCTAGCGACAGGTGATGGCCACGAAACCAAACTCATAGCTACCAAAACTAGTGGCTACAGCATTCGCTGCAGATTTTCGTAATTCACGCGATGATGACATAATTGTTCAGAGCTGGGTCCGCATGTAACGCAATTGCGCTACCGGTGTGGGTTATTGACCTGATAGTGGCTCGAGATTTCGGCTCACTAGCATTAGCACTAGAATCACTATGTGCTTGCGAGCTCCAAACACAACTAATTTATTTGACCAGACAAAGTCTCCCGCGGAATGTAGGTTTTGCAGGTCATTGGGCTTGCTAGTAGACTGAGGACCAGAGAACTATGACTCAAGCAGCTGCCAACTTACCTGGCTGTCACGCCTAGCAAGGAGTTCAACCGCATGAAAATGAAAAATGTGGCCTGGTCCCATTGAATGAGCTGCAGTTCACTGCTGCTGTATGTTCGACAATCCGGTTACAGCTGTCCGCGCCCAGTTTCTCTGACGTAGTTGCCTTTTGCCCGTAGCAGCATGAGATCTGGCTAATGACTCTTAAGAATTTCTGGCTTGGCAGCGAGTCTTTGGTCACAGTAAGCAGGGGTTTGATGGTTACTTCTGGTCTTTTGTGCAGCAACAACTGCAAGTAAACTGATAAACATTTGACAGTTTCCGAAACATTATTGATATAAGGGAACGCGTGCCAAATTACGGTCGCTATACTAAAAGAGTTAGCTTCTAGGATACCATAAGATTTGCGACAGACTAGGACATCACTAATAGCCGGCGCTGTCTTGTTCTTCCCCACCATAAATTGAATTTCCGGAGACAGCATTAAGATGCAATTGAATGAGAAAACCATACCCCATCTGACATTAACGAAGGTATCTTCTTATAGTCAGCCCCAAAAATTGGTCTGTGTTGTTGGGGAACCCCTGACCCAAACTGTTTTAGGATTGCATTGGTTGAGTCTAGAGATCGATGATCTCCTTGGCGTGTATTTCACCCCTCGAAGATTGCTCTGCCTAGTTTGAAACACATTTTAAGAGAGGATCTCTGGGCACGCCCGAGGGGATTTTCCATGTCAGCACATTTGTTTTTGGGGGTAATTGGAGGGTCTCGACTACCCGATCATACGAACGAAAAGTAAAGAATGCGCTGACTTCCAATGGTATCATGAACTCACTGGCAGGGGGTTTGTTTATTGACTGTTCAAATGACTGTCGTATCTTACTCAGTAGTTCGAAAAATTGAGACGCCTAAATAACTACAATGCAAGTTCTTAATTTTTGATTGCCTTTGGGTGATGTAATAGGCCGGAGGCATGTAACGGAGGGAAAACCATCAACTCGGATCAAGGTCGTTTCTTAGGCTTTCGTTGTGCCTCGACCATCAGTGACATTTCATTTGAGTTTTGCATTTGCAACAATATCGCGTTAATTGCTCGTTTTAAGTTTTTAATGGTAAGATTAGCGGATCCGAGAATTGGCTAGCCTCCAATATGCTCATGGTTGTCGGAAAGTAGTTTATCCTATTCCATACGATTGTAGATCTCTTCTTGTTCCTGGATACCATAAGGGAGGATTTTCCAGCTTAAAACCCCTTAGTACGTACGCGCTTGACCTAGGAAGAGATGCGCACGGTCTCTAGGCCATGAGTAACGACGGGACTTGGTGCAATCTAAAGAGAAATTTAGTCTCATCCGTTGCTTCCGTCAGACTGAGGGCTGACTCAGCTCGTGGGGATGATGTTGATGTGCTTCAGTAAAGTCCTAGCATCTGCACTCGTTCTTCTGTCGGCAAAATTTGAAGAACGGTCCTGCCTAGCTTGTCGTTCGTGGATGACGGTGGATCAAACAATTTGAGCAACTTGTTCTCCAGAGCACTCTCCCTCTGCCAAAAGCTTTGTTTTTCTGAATTTTCTAACACGCTCCCACGTATTTTGGGTGATTTCAGTAGCATTACTCCTCAAGATTATCCAGTCTTCGTTAGAGAGAGCCGCATTTTACAAAATCATTGCCCAGTAAGTTTTTAAAACTTCCCATTGTGTTGTCCTTTACCGCTTTCTGTGGCAGGAATTGAAACACAAAAATGTAGTTTACGCGATATTTACCGACATCTATACCGGACGCATGTGCCAAAGCAA
>WEDG01010888.1:0-24101 GCA_017591395.1 Schistocephalus solidus | reverse complement strand
AGCTGATAATATGTTAACTTTTCCTTTTCTCTTAGTGAACGGAGCCATTTGTTTTTGCTGAAAAATTTGAATGATACTGCAAAGTAAAGCGTATTACTCTCTCTCTCTATCATCGTCAAAAGATACGCCCTTAACCCTCAAATACACAAGCATAGGCACATAAATTGAAATTCATAAATGAAATTAAATGCGCTTAAAGATCTGTTCGCCGAACAACTTCCAAAATCACACCGTCTGAACATGATAAAGGAGTGGTCACCACGACACCAAGTATCATGCTCTGGATTAGATCTACGTTCATCGACATTCATTCTGATCCTCGGGCGTGGAGGTTCGGTGCGTCCGTTAGATCACTTTTTAATACTCAAAGCCAGTATGAAGAAATAAAGTGACTCCATAGGAAAGGTGCGACTATAGTTGAAAAAACAGATGGATAGACTTAGGACTCTGTCATATACAGAACAAATGACGAAGCTCAGTATGCTTCCCCTTCCCGTAGACAATTGAGTGGAAACAAACACCAGATATTCCACATTGTCTGCGGATAAGATTTTGCTTTACGCTGATATTTTTTTAGTTTCCAAACAAGATTCACCAACGGGGCCAACTGAACAAGGTTAACCGTAAGATTTTGACATGTAAAATTATTTTATACAGTGGATCTAATCCTAACCACCCTGAAGGATCGGTCATTGCATATGCAAAACAAAAGATACCACCATCATCTCTTGGAATGTACAATGTTTTTGTGTGACGTAGCAATGCATTCATGTAAGGATAAATAAATAAGCAAATAATTTTACTGATAGGGCACTTCTTGGGCGCCGTCAAATACCTCGAACACAGAAAAAAAACGTAAAACGGTATCTTTCAGGTAAATCTAAATCCAATTTATATTTGAATGCGTCTGGAATGCCAGCCATTTTAACGTCCTCGGGGCGGCTGAACAAGGCAGCGATGACTCGCTGTGGAAGCAAGCGGCAACGAACGTCCAGGTGCATACATGATTTAAACTAGTGTTAATAACTACAACTTTACACCAAGAGCATCACTAAGAGCTCCGCCTGAAACCTTCAAATAAGTACATTAATCTACTGCAATAAGTCGTAAAATTGCTATAGATATAATAAATCATTATACTGGGAGTGTTAAATTGACAGTTCATTCTTTTCTAGAGATGAAAGCTTCACTAGCGTTCCTCACCTCTGATTCCCAACTTTCTAAGTGTCTTTGTGAATCCAGCGTAATTTTCTGACTGCATAAACATTCAATTATTTTTAGAATGTTGCCACGTTACTGCGATGACATCATGTTTTACGGTAGCCTCATTAGCCATGAATCCTGCACGTTCCACTTCAATTACTTTAACATTGTTAATAATTCAAGATAATACTGGAACTCAATTTTGTATTAGTTAGATTATGAGCCAGATCTCCATTTTTTGGATCTTCGGAAGCCGATCATAGGATTTGACGGCGCCCAAGCAGGATTTGACGGTGCAAAAGCAATGCAAAATCAATAAACCTATTTATAATAACCGCGGAGAAGAGCAAAATATGCACAGCCATCGTGATATCGAGGACATATTTGCGGTCAGTTCAACCCTTCGCAACATGATTTTACTCAGCAGATCAGCAAATATAAGGCAATTTTGTTTACCATAGGCATATAATCACCTGGCAGTTTAGATGAATTTTAAAATTTGAGAATGTTTGTTTAAAAAACTTACTGAAGGGATTGCTCATTTGAATTACCAAGCCCTCGCACTGTTACTACAGTTGCGTCCTGCGTAGGTGTCTATGTTTTCGTTTTCTCTATACTAACTTGAAGATACTAAGCACCAGTTACTGGGTATCAAATTATTTTCTGCTTGTTTTGCAAATTGGTCCCTTAAACTTCCACAGACATGATCTTTTTGTATTATTTCGAAGTTGATTCCAAACATAACTTTTTCTCTGCGTTTTTTCCAGGCTTTTCAAGCCTTTTCTGCAGAGATCACCAGAGTTCTTTTTAATTGCAATGAAATTTGTAATGCCTCCGTACAATTCAGGATAAATCGGACTGACTTAGGAACTGATACCAATTTTGCAGACATTCGCTTGTTCGTTGGGGCTTGATGATGACTGCGCTAGCAGGCCTCTCATTATCGGTCTCAATTACACCCACACGCACGCACCAACTGTTAGGAACCATACTATTGCTGTTCTTGCAGGCATTATCCCCCTCCCACCCTTCTGATCTCTAATTTATGTGCTGGGCGATTCACAACTGCCTGTCTTGTATTATCGTCCCAGGCCTTCTTCCCGCGGTGACTACCCTCCCACCCCTATCCTCTCCTAACAGAGTGCACTCTGCGCCGGCAGAGAGATAAGCATCTGTCTTATTGAATTTTCGTAATTCGAACGTATCATTCGATGCAGACGTCCCACGATCGCAATGCAGGTCAGTTGGGCTTCAACTCCACGTAGGGGAATGCCTACAGTTGTGACACGCAGAACTCCTTTGAAGGTGGGGGTAGGGGTGCGTACCAGCATACGCGTAGTCCACTCGCACGGGCTCTGGGGGGGAGGAGAGGGGGTGTTCTCTCTGCCATAAACCATTAAGAATGACCCAGCTATGCGTGCCTCTGGCGCAGGCGTCTTGAAACCTATGAACTGCTATCAAGGAACTTTTTACTTTTGTTCCACCGTGATACTGCTGTATCAAATGGCTAGTTTTCATGCTCGTTATTTTAAATTTACATTGTTTTGTTTTTGATGGTTGATCCTTGCCACTGCCTCTTTAGCATAATCTGCTCAGTGGTCCCCTCTCGTGTGCGGGTCGGCTCTACATGGCATCATCTCTCCAATAATCTATGATGTGAAATTTTTCTCATTCAACAGTTGGTATTGTGTCCGATTTTGCCTTGGCTTACGCACATACCCATAGATTTCGCGCAGTGCCTCTATCGTAGCCGGTTGTTTTTTTAATGTGCGTAGGCATTCCACGGTCTTATAAAGTGACTTAGCGAACGGGTTAGCCTGCAGGGTATCTAGGACCCTTTTATCAATTGTGCACCAGCAAAACCTGTGGCAACAAAGCAAACATACTTCCACAGTTTTTGCCTATCAGCCGATCAGATGTTTAAACATATACCAGTAGCCTAATGTTAATTGTGGTCTGAGGACTACCTAATTGATAATGTATAAACACAGGTGAAATAAGTAAAGCATTGTTTTAAAAATCGTACGTTTCCCCGGCTGACCTGGTTTATAATACTGTGTTCGTATGACATCATCATGATTGCTATTAGTATACTCAGAGCACTGATCTAGCAGCCGAGTAGCCATGGTATAGTAGCTCCGATTGTGCTACGTACCCGTGACCACTAATACCATTGTTCTAGCATCTGAATAACCCTTTACTAACAACCCAGCTTTGACCTCTGGTGTACGACTTGCTTCTTGATTGGCTGCAAAGCAATAACCAGCGCTAGGTGCAACTGAAGTCGTTGAAGCCAGTTACTCGAAGACATTGCTGGATTTATTATGCTATCGGGCGTGACTGACAAGTTATCCAACCACCAAAATAACCACAGGTTAACATTAAGAACTAGCTCTGTATGAGTGCGTTGTCAGGGATTAGTTATGCGATTAGCTGAGGGCGACACGTGCAATGCAGCCTGATATGGCCCCCTTCCTGGTGCATCTATCTTGCATAATCATTGTAGAGGTCACGGATACTCCGTAACGTACCTCGCTCGCCGGGTCGTCTTGTCAGACTGGAACGCCTGCGCAGCTTGTCAGCACATTCGATCGCAATCGGCACGCAGTGCAAAAATAAATCCAGTATGTGCGTCTATGCACGGTTTTGTCGCACTGCCGACGGTTTTAGCCCAGTTAGGGGCATTTGAAACAGCGCGCTTCGATTCCTGCGTGCGTCACTAAGGCGTTTGACGCCACCGAAGTGACTCATGAGAATGAACTGAAGGATAGATTGTGTCTAACAGGGGCCTGATAAGAGCCAGCCAATGACAACTAGTGATGGACTATGGAAATAGCTTCCGTTTAAGATTGTAATATGCGAAAGAAATGCTTTCAAGGGAAATGCAGATCAATCAAAGGTTTTCTTCACTCGTTTCTGTTTCTGCGATTCTCGTAAGTGTTCGACCAGTTTGAGGGGAATAAAAACTGTGACTGATCCGCTTTTTGATAGCGACCGTTTGGCTCCAGCCAGCAAAGCCTAACTCATTCGTAATTGTCGCCTCCAGAACCAAACACAAGTCACGCTATATGATGATTGTTTGAAGGATCGTCTGTTCCATGTTGGCTATCACATTCTCCAACTTTTTGCCAGAAAAATATTTCAACCAGTTCTTATAACTTCCAGTAAAACGTGCTGGCCGGTGGTCGATGTTGGTAAATTCACGCAACCATTGAAAATTCAGTAAATTCTTCCTTCCGTTTTACTAAAGAGAGCTGGTCATTGATGCCCTTGTAAAAAATGTGTGGTTCGCCTGCTGCGAGAAGACAATAGTCATATCTTATTCACCAGGAAAGTCGAAATTGACCCGCGTGATCTTCCTGATGGTTGGAGTCAATAATTTTGACGCCTGCTGACTGGTCTCTACTACACTGACGATGTTTTTGTAATTTAAAGTGAGGTATCTGTTGTGTACGAGGTCGGTGCGTCTTCAGTTTTTTCCAGAAGCGTTTTGAACAGTGCATTTTCGAGCTGCACTTCTGAAGAGGAGGCACACTTCGGGATTAATTACTGTTATCTCGAAAGATGAACAATTTAAAGTACTCCGGAACGAAGTTGTTACCAAAAGAACGATATAGGCCTTCCCCACTCAATGCTGTTCGTGGGATTTTTATCGGTCTTATGTGTCATATACGTTTGGCCAGTCCACCTGCTGGGTTGTGAGTGCTTGGTGATGTGAGTAAAAAAGGAACAATAACTGAAGGATTTTGATCGCCATTGCCTAACCGCAGTAATTTGAGGGAGATACACCTCAAGTTTTTGGTTTTTTTTAGCTAGGACAGAGAGAGGATTGAGCTGTCCAAATCCGTTTGCGCAGATCGTTACACAGGGAAAGAAACAATCTGCGACACCGGTCCTGGCATTGATTGTCTGCCCACACGACTCAAGCCAGGCTCCGCAACGATGCTTCTTTCCGCCAACTCCGAAAGATAACAAAATCGGCTAGAAAAGACCGGAAAAACTATTGGGCTAAAATAGCGACCTCAATAGAACAGGCATCAAACGTAGGCGACACTCGAAAACTACCAAATTATCCGCCAAGTTAATGGTAGGCTCTATACACTGAGCGACTCTGTTCATGACGTGAATAGCAGCTTTATTGCTGACAATTGGCCAAGGTCGAGCGCTGGCGTGAGCACTTCGAGCTCCTTCTAACCTTCGACAACGAGCCTAGCACTCCCTTACCATCGTGAATACTTATGGCGAATAATGGCACTAGGTGGTCTACCACCGAAAATAATCGCCATGATCAAGGCCTAATACAGCTCAACCGCTGCGCGCGTTTTGGTCCATAAAAATCTTTCACAACCATTCGGTATTCGGTCTGGAATTCGACAATGTTGTATCCTGTCGCCCATTCTGTTCACCCACGCTATTAATTGGATTCTTGGGAAGGCCCTGCATGAAGAGGACAGTACTGAGCTTGCACCTGCACGCAGACTGGCTTATCATGACTACACAGATGATATCGATTTATTAGCTTCAAGCTTTGGTGATCTGCATTCTATGGCTTCACGGTGGAATGAGGTGGCTGAATCGGTCGGCTTGTCCATAAATGCGGGGAAATCCAGGGTTTTCAAGCTGCATCCCTGTCCAAGAGAAGGCACACCTCGAGATCAATGGCTGTCAACTTGAAAAGGTAGACAGATTCAAATACCTCGGGGCGAGGTTGCTGCCGGCTGAATAAAGTAAGGATGACATTGTCACCCGAATCGATGTTGCTCGTCGTGTTTTCTCAAGCTTTAGAAAGCACCTGTGGACATGACGCGTCATTTCTATCGCCACGAGGGTTCGCGTGTACCGTGCATCCTTCCAGGTTGTCCTTCTCTATGGCTGTGAATGCTGGGCTAAAAGCGTGGAAGATGAGCGAAAACTAGAGGGATTTGACCACCACTGCTTGTGGACCGTCTTCCGAGTGAAGTACACCGACTTATTCTCAAATGAGACAGTCTGCAATCGCCGTGAAACATCGCAAGGATATCCAAAGCCATTGAAGACCGATGACCGGGGTGGTTTAGACTCGTTCTTCGTCGCTCACCTCACGAGCTAAGTGTTATTGCTCTTGAACCGGCTCCACTACCGAATCGGAGGCGTTGAAGAGAAGGTCAGCTCAAAACTTGGCTCGATACAGTTCGTCAAGATTTCGAAGTTGTCCTTGGACGTTTGGTATTCGACGTCCGTCGTTGGCGAAGAGAATAGATTGAGCTGTCCAAGTCTGCTGCCATGAATCGTCACGCGTGGAGAGGCACAAGTACTGAACCCGGCTAAGTCAGGCATGATCACAAGCAAATTAGAGCGTTTCTTCGAAGAAGATGACGGGCTGTTTTAACTTTAAAAATCTCGTTTGTTTTATTGTTTACGATGGGATCTTTACTACAGTCCAGCAGGCCAGTTTGCGTTCCACCTGGAACTTGCAAGTGAATTTTTTATAATTGCTGACCTTAACCTAGATTCCCTCTGCAGTGCTCGCACAACTGGGAAGGCAGGATTCACTACTGAGTATAGTTTGGCACACCGTGGAAGTGACGGAAAGTATAGCATTCGATAATAAGCGTTGTCTACAAAATGATTGGGCGTATGAGATTGAACAAAAAAACAGTCGCTGAACAGCTTTGGTTGTGCTGGTAAATATCAGGGTTGTGATCTGACATTCCATCCACAATGCATCCTACTGCTATAGGATGACTCTGATCCACAAATTTGCGGTTTGGTTCTGTCTACTCATACTGCCATAGGAGAAAATCTGACATTAAATACTCTTAGCGACTTTTGAAATTGGTACTGCCGAATGGGGTATTCTGATTCACTTTACGCCCTTCAAAAGAACCGAAGTGTTTTGCAGCCCAAACTCTCCGATGCGGTCGAAAAGAGAGCATTTAAAATGGCTTCAATTATGACTGCGTGTAGCTGAATGTTATGTTCTCGAAATTTA
Organism: Schistocephalus solidus; assembly: GCA_017591395.1. Taxonomy (NCBI): domain Eukaryota; kingdom Metazoa; phylum Platyhelminthes; class Cestoda; order Diphyllobothriidea; family Diphyllobothriidae; genus Schistocephalus; species Schistocephalus solidus. The sequence goes on along the minus strand of WEDG01010888.1, from coordinate 16,927 downwards.
AAAATTCGCAACATCCACCACTACAATATGAATGTCTGTTGTCTGTCAAAATCCCTGGTCCCGGTTTCCGAGAAATCAAGCTTTGACAGGAACGTAATATGTGACCGAACTCTGGAAACAAAGATTAGGTCAGCGACTAATACGGGATCGGTAGTTTTAAAGATTTTATGGGTGGGGCCAAAGAAAGAAAAGGACAGTGCAAATCTAAGACTGACCCATTCCTTGTTTTCGTTAGAGTTCGCATTTGTCGCAAAACAGTTTGTTGTCCCGAAAAGTGTGCGGCTTGCGAGATCCGGTGGCTTTACCTCATGCCGACCAGTATGCACGACACCATTCCTAGTAGACCTGACTCACTTTTATTCGAACCCTTGATGGGAGAAAGAATGAGGCCCGTTCTGTGCAGCGACTCATTATCAACGTAAAACAGATGCGTTTGAAACTACCGTGGCGTCCTAATAGTCGCTGCTTGGAAAGTTGCCATTTGACCGATACCTCGGTCCTCCTACCGCCAACGAAATATTGTGTTACTCTATTAACCCGACAACGAATGCCAACCCTAACGGGCGCACGGGATGAGGTGGGGTTACTCTGGCATGTAGTACGGTCGTCTATAACACGTTGACCTACATTGGGTTCCCTGAGTTGGGCCGCATATTACGTTCTTGCCGAGGCTTACTTGGCTGAGTTTCGCGTCCTCGTCCATTGAAGTTACTTTGACTCCTCTGGTGGACTGTCCAGATGCCATGGGAATACCAGCCATTGATTGCATGGTCAGTCAGTAAACGGCAGTCGTGGTCACTATTGAAAGAGCAAGAAAACTTGTTTCCTTTCTTTTCAACTTCTCGCCACCTGTAGCTGCTGACGAGAATGACAAATGTATCTTATACCCTGAACTCTAAGAATCAGCTGTCAAACACCGCGTACGTGTTCAGTTCACCGTTGTCGGTGAGTAGAATGCTTGCACCTAGCCAGGCGATCCCTCATGTAATCGCTAGGTTGACCTTTTTGGTCTTAGTGTTGGACGATTAAATGACGATTTCCTTTGGTGATTCACCCTTCTGTCTCACCTCTTTACTTGTGTTCCCCTTAAAATTAAAACCACTAGCTAGAAGGATCGGTCCCTTGGGGTGTACGCTTTTGGAGATCGGAGTGTTGTCTGTTGTCTCAAGCGCCAGCAGCTGCCGCAGTCTGTAGTCCATTTTAACCGCGAACTTAACAAATTACAAGGAACAACGACAATACAGTCACCTGCGTGCAATCAAGAAGGGTTTGGTGCACTGACTAGCCGGTAAAAAGATGCCAGACCCGACAGGACAGTAAAAATCGTTATTATTATTATTATCATCCTCACCACGACCATCATCATCTCCAGAGGATGCACACGGCCTGCCATTGGTACCTGGTGAGTTCCTAAATCTGGCTGAACCAGTGTGGGGGGCTACAGGAGTTGTGCCTCGGATTTGGACGTGGAGTTAGCCACATCAGCCGCAGCGCCCAATCGCATCAGCGGTCTGGTTAACTCGAACTTTCCAGTTACACGACGAGAGAAGGGAATGAGTGAAGCCGAACCTACCGCGTGGCAGAACAGCCAGGCTGGTGTGCCTCGGAGCTACAATGACGCTTAAAATTAGTGGTGCGGAAGATCGTGCATTAGTGAGATGGCTCGATTTTCTGGGCTGATAATCAGGCCACCATAACTACTTAATGCGGCCTTATGTAGACTCCCTCCATAGTGAAAATCAAGCTACCATGATGAAGGAAATATCGACATTAGCATGGCGATTATCACAATGACTGCCCTAACAGTAGAGACGGAGAATATTTTTACGGAATACTATGTAGAGTTGGAAGAAGCGATGCGTTACGCTCCAATTTATGAATAACAATCACTTTCAATAGCAGGAAACGGGTAAGTGATCACCGAGCAATGGAACATCATTGTGCGAACCGTGCAAGGCCCATCCACTTTAGTGCTCTAAAGCTCCAAGTCATCACTAATACCTCCTGAATCAGTCTCGGTATCAACACGGCTGATGACAGCCCCAGCAACAATTATAAAAGGCTCGATCACGTGATGAAGAAGTACGAAAAGCTGAACATCCACCAACCTCGGTAATTATAGCTAACTGACACGTGCAGGTTAAAAAATCGCCAAACTTGCTGAGCCTGACCTCCTTAGGGGCTGTCCATTTAAAGGACAGTTCACCATCGGTAGAAATCAGTGAGTACCGGCAACAGCCGATCGGTTCAAACTTGGGAAGCAACAATCATGCCCACCAGAATTGGATCAATGATTTCGTTTAGATTTCTCGCTCTCTCTCTCTCTCTCTCTCTCTCTCTCTCTCTCTCTCTCTCTCTCTCTCTCTCTCTCTCTCTCTCTCTCTCTCTCTCTCTCTCTCTCTCTCTCTCTCTCTCTCTCTCTCTCTCTCTCTCTCTCTCTCTCTCTCTAACTCACCACACCCGATAACCTGCTCGTCATAGCTCGCGTACGCTTAAGGCCGTTCCATTACCTGTTGTCGGCGAGCACGCGCGTCAGCCTTAAAGCCCCGTAAAGTTGCTTCGCCAATTTTGAAAACGCTCTTTGAAAGAGTCAATTAGGAAGGTAAAGGGTTTGCCGATGTTTACTTCCTTGAACTTGAGCATGCACGGTTCAGCCCATTCAATGATGTCGCAGTTAGCAAGGATAAGCGGCAGTGGTTCTGCAGAAGTCAGCGTTCCTTCTTTTCTAAGAAGGAAAAGTAAGTACCGAAGATTCCGGAGCCACCTTCATGTCCTGGCAGACAGTTTTGAGCTGACCTGCTAGCTGCATCCTCTGGTTAGGTAGTGATGCCAGATACAGTTCGGTCTTCAGTTCCGACGAGGTCCACCGTGCACCCCACAGCAAAGTGGTCTAGGGACAGCGACTTGCGTGGACATTAGGTTACATTGAGAGTAGACTTGCGCTGCATCTACCACACTCTCTCGTCCCCCACCTGGACCCGGTGCCATGGCCAAGTCAAGATCGAAACGGGAGAGAGTACTGGTAGCTGGCGCGGCCGGAGTCGCCCTTAGGCCTGCTGCCACGCCTTGCTGGGATCCCACAGATTGGTAGTGCACTAGAGGCCACATTAAGATGGAGCCAATACAGCCTGCCCTTTAGTCCGCCAGTCGGCTAATACACACAAGCATTGACCGAGTTATCCAGTCCAAGCCAAGGCTTTAAGCGCACAGTGATAGTTTCAAGATTGTTTAGTGAGGAAAACGCGCTGACCGGCTAAAAATAGTAGCTGGGGGGCCTGGGAATGGAAATACAATGAGGTTGACGGCGCCGGATAAGATTGGGATAAAGGCAAGGAACGCATCCAAATCGCATCAGTTGCTTTTCCTGGATGTGAGGCCCTCTCGTGAGGGTGGTGCAGTAATTTCCAACCTTTGTACTCGATACTGATTTGAAATACTTCATTCGATTGCCTTCTCTCAGGACACGATAATTTTAAAACATATTTTCGTTCGTTTTTGCACGCGTACAGAAGAAAACTTACAGTCATTGAGGCGGACTGACCGGACGGGTGTCTAACACCTACGGATATGGGTTCATAAACAGCTACGAAGAATAGCATAAACCCTACGAAGAACACAGATTTTGACAAAAAGGTCGTAATCAGTCTGTCTGTTTGGTAACAACGTGAGTCAAAGGTATTCAAAGAACTGTGCACCTGCATCCATGAACTGCGGCCAGAGGCTTCCTCCGGTGCCATACAAAACCCCACAGATAACATCAGCGAACCCTTCCGTTCAGGCAGCTGCATGGAAAATGCGCAAAAAATGCTTCAGAACTCAGCAATGATCAGCCTTACTCACCGAATGAGATGGGGCTCAGTTGTTGGCTCAATCGTCAGGTAAATTTAGCCGGCAAGTAGCACCGGCTCCCCACAGCGCGTGGGCTTCCAACTGAAGAGCCGTGTGACTGTGGTAAGAGCGGTCTGCAATTTACGTGGCTCAATCATCGTCAGGTGGCTCACTCATCAGCATCACCATCATCATCACCATCATTATCATCATCATCATCATCATCATCATCGTCGTCGTCATCATCATCATCATTATCATCACAGCACGTGGGCGTCCAACTGAAGAGCCGCGTGACTGTGACTCAGGCCCGTCTGCACTTTACGTAACTGACGGCTGAACTAAGCATATTTATGGTGAACGCGTAATCGGAAAACCAAATGTAACCTAAACCGATCAGTTGAGATGCGGTCAGAGAGGACTGGAGTACATCAAATGAACGCCGGTAAAAGTAACAGAAGGTAACCTATGGTAGCTGACCAATCTCAGGAAATGTTGACTGAAATTATGAAATGCGAGTTCAACTAGAAAGGAGTATTTTAGTGCAGTTTGCGCCATAATCCCAAGGCATTTCGGACATGCAAGGATACTGGTTTTTGAATGAGCTTCCATCCGGCTGCCTGTAAAAATCGCACGCGGTTAAAAATGGCTAGCACGGTGTCGTTATATACCCAAATTAGTTTTATAGAAAACGTACAAAATATTACTTTTTTGCACGCATTTTGAAGAAAATTATGTCTTCGTCAAAGTTCACTCTTGAAGAAAGCGTACGTACTGGTTGGATAAAAAAATTTCAATTCTTGGTGAACCCGATCTTCAGTTGCACTTGCATTTCCAAAATAAATGCTTTATAATTTCTGTTTAAGGAAAATCAGGCATCTCCCTAAACTATTAAGAATGAGCCAAAAAGGCCTCGAACAATTTTTCAGCGGAGATGGACCATTATGTATACTTCGTGGGCACCAATAATTAAGGGAAATATAGGATGCTGTATGGATATTTCACGGTCATAAGAAAACTCATAATTGAAAAAAGGTTTTAAACCGAGAGATGACCCCCTTTGAGGAAGAGAAGTTGAAGAAGACGTTATGGGCTAGCGAATCCTAGAGTTCGGCCGTTGTAGTTTGACGATATCCAGCTTATGCTTCAAAGAAGGATGGTGCAGGGAGGGTGACTTGCGCTGGATTATAGTGGGAGTATACTTGCCCTGCACCTACCTCACTCTCTGTTCCCCTCCCCCCACCTGAACCCGGTGTCGAGACAGAGTCAAGAAGACCAGAGACGGGAAAGGTCGCAGGCCCACGCACTGCGGTCCTACTCCAAACAAGAACACAACAACAGAAGAGAGGGTGGATCGTATCCCAAATGATTGGGAGGGCCATAAATGCCACATTAAGAAGGAACCATTGCAGCCTGACTATCAGTACGCCAGTCAGCTACACCTAACAAACACACAATTGGGCTGACCACGCGGTCCGAGTCATCCCGTCAATTGGCAACCTTCCAAGCCACGGCTTTTAGCGCACTGTGATAGTTTCAAGCGCGTCAGATTGTTTATAGTGAGGAAAATGCGCTGAGCCGTCGACCTCGCTCTCTCCCCCCACCCCCACAATCAGACCACCGTCCGAGCCGGTCAGTTGCGGGAGTGGGCGTAGTGGCTGACAGGTCCGGCGAACCCGTCTGAGCGCGCCACAGCACGACCCGGCTCCCTTAACGCACACACCAGGATTCACAAAACGAGGAAGTGAGAAGGAGCTATCGCCGTCTGACACCCGGTCCACTAGTCGGTCACTCAACACACACTGGGCTGACGGCGTGGTCTGGTGTAAAGGGTCAGTTGGCAGGCTTCCAAGCCACGGTAAACTGTGATAGTCTCAGGTTCGGATAACATATGAAGCAGAGGAGCCATATGGAGAAGGGCCCGAGGTTGATACTTCTCTCCCAAACAGAGAGAACACGTTTTGTGTGGTGTTGCGTATGATCTTGTGTGATGCAGAGACCGATGGAGAGATAGAGAGAGAGAGAGCTACGCTTTATTTTGAAATTAAAATTCCAAAACTTTCAGCAAAAAAGGTCTTCCATTCACCGCGAAGAATCGTCCTTGAATGCGTCTCAAAATATAGATCAATTTGGACTTCCTTCAGAATGGTGCCAGCGTCAGTATCAGTACATTTGAGGGAGATTTAGGTGAGTCACCTTTGAATTCCCTATTTGTACATGCGAGTTGTGGTATCAAAAAATAGTATCTCGATATGTTGGCGAGGCCAACATAGTTGACAAATGTATCTTATACCCTGAACTCTAAGAATCAGCTGTCAAACACCGCGTACGTGTTCAGTTCACCGTTGTCGGTGAGTAGAATGCTTGCACCTAGCCAGGCGATCCCTCATGTAATCGCTAGGTTGACCTTTTTGGTCTTAGTGTTGGACGATTAAATGACGATTTCCTTTGGTGATTCACCCTTCTGTCTCACCTCTTTACTTGTGTTCCCCTTAAAATTAAAACCACTAGCTAGAAGGATCGGTCCCTTGGGGTGTACGCGCTGACTTTTGGCTTACCCCACACCCGTTACTTTGCATTCAGCGCGTCCACAGCTGCGCACTAAGGCGTATAAAAAGTCGCTGGGCTCGCGCGTGAGCAGTCGCGAACTGTGCAGTGCAGAGATCTTCAAGTCTGGTCGGGCACCGATCTGATTAGTCGGTTGTATATAAAGGAGTAAAAGACGGGCAATAGTACTTCGTGGAAACTGTTCTCCGCCACCAACAGAGGCTTTACGGTCGTCTGGCGTAACCGCGTCATTTGGCATGTGTTTGGTGTGTTTGGTTTGCGGAAAGAAAAGTCCACCTTTGACTTGGGTACTGCAGGAAAATATCTTTCTACGAACCCACCCCTCGTAACGGTGATGCGGCAAGTCACGATCGATTTTCTTATGTTCCGACTGAACTGGTTGATGAGTGCGAAAGCAGCAATTTCTTATCAAACAGAAGGGGTATTCCTACAAATTCGCTCAATGTTCCCACTCTGAATCTACCTCTCTGTGTGGGCAATCTTTTCATTTCTTTGCGAAACCTGTTTTTATCTTTTTCTTGACGCGAATAGTAACCCCTACCTTCGCTTTCCCCCTTTCTAGAACTGGTTCGCATGGAATGGTGCTAAACTGTCTCCACGATGCGCTTGCGGGACTACGATGTGTGCGGACTTCTACTTCTTGCGTGTCAAAGCCTTTCTGGCGCTGAAAACATTCCTGGAATTGCCGCTTATGATGTACTGAACTATCCTTCCTTACCTGGCTCAGAAAATCATGTCAGAAAAAAACGCAGCACTTCTGATCACAGTCACGCGGAATTTGAAGAGCCAATTCTCCTCAACTTCTCTGCTTTTAGTCGTCCTTTTAGCCTTGTTCTCTATAGAGACACGTCCCTTTATTCACCCAACCTGGACGTCATCGTTGGAGGCAAACAGTTTACTCCTGATATTTCTAAAGCAGTCACTCAGCATGCCGTTCGGGGCTTCTTGAAGAACTATCCGAAAAGTCTCGTCTTCGGCACTTTGGTCAATGGTATTTTTCGTGGTACAATTGCCACTAGAGCTTCATTACTCGCGGAGCCAATACAGCCCTCTGAATCTGCTCCTAAGGATGAAGATGGTCAAGTATTTTACGTTGAACCGTCCGGAAATTTCTTTGGCGAACCACCTGGCTTTCATTCTATAATATATAGGGCGGCCGACGCAGAGGATGGTCCCGCTCTTTCACGTGGTCGCCGAAACTCGAAGGAGCCCTGGTTTTGTGGTCTTTCAGATCCCAGCATTTATAAGCGCCTCATGGATTCGTCACAGCCAGCCAAAGGTACTTTCCACTTTTTCCTCTCTTCATCTATTCTGTGTCTTTTTTACTGTGCTGAAGAAGAATGAATCTTTTGTGGGGATTAGCCACTTCCTCACGGCCATTCTTTTGGTTTCGACTAGTCACAATTCAGCACTTGGAAACTAAACAATGCCTAGACCCATTTGTTTTCCCAGCCTTGTCATCCGGTGATTCGTCCTGAGAATTGAGTTCCCTAAAGCGATAATTTAACCCTAACCGTTACTCTTTTGTTTAGTAGCATAATCTCCCTTCTTTAAATTTATGTATATTTCTACATGACATTTATGTGAATCAATGTCCCACCTTGAACTGGGCCTTTTTTCCTGTGCCTGAAGTTGGTGGAGGGCTGTTTATCATAAGTGTCTTGACTACGTTCTGTTGCCACTGCGTCGCAAAGACCCAAATTTGACTATAGACGGGAAGCACCTACATAAACTGACGGTTTTTAATATAATGTCTAATCGGGACCCTTCCATATTCTCTCCACTCGTATGAGGCGTTTGCAAGAAATTCTTCACTCGCTGGTATGCTTGAAAATAATGTTCAAATTTCTTAAACGTACGATTATTTCTCTATGTCCTCCACGGTTTGTAAGTGTCCTACTATCCTTGGAGCTTAACGTCTTTGTCTTTTATCGTCTTATGCACATGATGTTACGACTCACTCTCCGCCTTTGCCTATCAGATAGGGCCTTCTAACGACCACCGACAGTGCAAAGGAGTTGTAACAGGACTTCCCTGCATTTTTTTTATAAGCAAGCTAATGTAATCTGGCTTTCTTTTCATCCTGGTTTACATCAAATTATCCCATTTAGGTGATGCGTTTAAATTTAGGGTAATTTGCCGGAGATTTTAATGTATGCCAACACGTAGGTAAATTGCGTAAGCATGGTGGTGTGCGATTTCAATTCATACAATTTGAAAGATTTGCCCTTCAAGGAAAATCTTCCTCGTCACCTATTTTGATATCAACCAGGAAAAAGAAAACAGTTGAAGTATGAGCAAATTTTTGACACCTCTCTTACCGAAAAAAACTAGTTCTTTTTAGTAGCTTTTTGTGAAAGGATCTCTTCAATTTGAAGGATGCCTTTTATCTGAGGAAGTTTTTGCAGCATTGTTTGCGCTTCCATTCTGAATTTAGGTAGTAATTGCGACCATGCTAACACCCTTGGTTAGCTTCGCGGGCAAGCTCAGGAAACGTAGCCGTTCTTAAACCTTGCTGTCAGAACTCGACTTCCAGGAATTCGCAAAGCCCTTCGAAGCCAGTGAAAGAAGTGAACTTTCCCCTGTCCATTCTACGTGACTATGCTACTACTGAAAGGCAGTATAAAGTATAGAACTTTAGCAGGGACGATGGCGTGTGCAGGGAATTAGTTTATAGTGATAATAAACTTGTACAGCATCTACCGCACTCTATCTCTCTTCCCTTACCCGCCTGTGGTCAGTGTCAAGATAGAGTCAAGAGGTCGGGTCGGGCGCAGGTGGCTGGCGTGCCATGATCTGGCCCTCGCGTTGGTCCAACGCATCTACCGCTTGGTCCGCCGAAGGGACATGCAGTGATCTATTCGAACAATATATTACTAGTGGCTGTAAAGATTGCAGGCCTTAGTGTGTTAAACCTTCTGGCTCTTGCAATCCTAGCTTATCAGCATAAAGACGCCACGCAAGCACCTTGTTTCTATTTGAGGACGTAATTTTTGCCCGATGTTTCGCTTGCTCGTCATTAGGCAATCGCCTGCGGGGACTGCAACTGAGCTCCAATGTAAAACCAATGCCTCTTCCCTCCGGCTTGGTCATACTATCCGGTAAAATCGGTGAATGCCACTGCTGTATGACGCCGAGTCTTGCAGATCGTAACCGATAGACCGTGAGCCCGGGACACAACTGTTCGAACACTTATCTAAATTACCAATAGGACCCCGTTTCGCGACCTCATACTAATCTCTTAACGATCTTTACATGCCTATCCGATAACATTTCCAGCGCCTTACCCTTACGCAAATGAAATAATGAGGTTACTCACTAACGCGAATGCACCATTAATTAGGCAAGCCAAAGCGTGTGATTGAATCGTGGGACCCGATGTGCTGGCCATTGTTTATAAAACCCGTTTTGCACTTGCAAGTTAAAGTTTAAAAAATATTTTCGTGCCAATGTAATCAGGTCGGTAAATAGGCAACCCATGGACGACTCGCCTCCGTTAAATCCGGAGGAGCACATCGTTCATATTCTGGATCTGGCACAGAGTAAGCTGCAAGCTGAAGCCCTCTTCTCAGGCCTCAAATTCGGCGTACCAAAAAAAAACCAAAATAGATTCAACGGAGATTGAAGCTCTGTTTGAGGAACTATGTTACCGGGCATCGGAATTAAGTAAACGCCCTGTTGATGGTAGAGGGGCGCTCACCCATTGCGTTACGGGGCACACTCGTCCTGTCGTCCATCGTCCATGTTTTAATTTTAACCTCCTGGCTCTCGGCAGGATTGCATTGGAATAAATAACAACGATACTTCAGGTCATTATCCAGACAACTCACTTAACCGTCAGTTGTCGATCCAATGGAAACCAGATTTACTTCTTTCTTCTTTTGACTGAGCAGGTTTACCGGCGCAGGTGGAGTACATACAGATGACCATCTTGCAATCAACCAAAGTAGTGCACGCAAATCTCGCGTGAGCTTTTACTTTTTGGCCTTTATTCACCCTCACCACTAAAGTTACTTGTCCTTCTTCAGTGCCTCGGTTGCCGCGTTCAACCGAATTTTCGAACGCCGTACTACTACCGCAAAAAACACCAGTGGCACCGCCGGAGACGATCGTCCCTGTCAACCGTTTGCCCTATAGTCTCGCAGCCCATCTGCAGGGGCCTCTACCAAGCCAAGTCCAGTTCCGGCAGGGTGGATGAGGGACCAACTTCGCGAGTCTGTAGTCTCTACCTGCAGTCGGACACCTTTTTGTGGAACCATGTTATTAGTCTGCCACACATTCGTGGCAATAAGGACCTGGCTGTCAAAGAGATTGCCTCCATCTTCACGCAGCATGTCCAGGGCGCCCAGGCTATTTACCAGTTTGCCAATTTTACTGATTCCTCGGTTAGTCCAGCTAATCTATGTGCCTTAAGTTATTAAGTACCTCCTTTTGTACTATGTTTCAGCTTTAAAAAGGCGTTTTTATTTTACTTTAAAACCAGTCCGGTCTCCCTTGTCTTTGTAAGTTCCATTCCATCATATGCTACACGTCGCCCTATGCGACCGCCTGCGAGGGCTCTAGTCTGAGCTCCAGGGCACAACGGAATATGCATGTTCCTTAAGCAGATCGGTGAGCCCCACACTATCATCATATTCCCGATCACAACCGACAAAACAACGAGCCCGTGGCTCAATGGTAAAGCGTTCGACTCAAATACCAAAGGTCGCGGGTTCGAATCCCAGGTGTGCCACACTTGGGATTGGGTATGACTGTCTGATGACGGCTAATAAGCCAGAAAATGGCCATTCCGGTCTCCCTTGTCTTTGTCCGGTTCCATTCCATATATATATATATATATATATATATATATATATATATATATATATATATATATATATATAGCAAAATAGGTTAGCAGAATAACAGGCAGACCGACTAGTCATTACCGATCATTATGTACATCATATGCCTTGTGCAGTGAGGTATAAAGCAAACCAAAGTAAGTGCGTAACACTCACTCATGTGGTAAGGATCTCACTCTGATCCCATTTGTCCGCCCGCCAGTTACCTACCGGCGATGACGAACGTTGTGTCATGGGATCGAGTGAGATCCTTACCACATGAGTGAGTGTTACGCACTGTAGCTTTGTTTATGTACCTCACTGCACAAGGCATATGATGTACTGATGATCGGTAATGACCGTGAAACAGCTGTCTGCGTCTTCTGTTGCCTGCTTGCATATGACATATTTTTGCTATATATATATGGTATGTGTCCTATTACACAACGTTCGTTTAATCGCCGGTAGGTAACTGGCGGGCGGACAAATGGGATCGAGTGAGATCCTTACCACATTAGTGAGGTGTTACGCACTTGTTTGGCTTGTTTATGTACCTCACTGCACAAGGCATATGATGTACTGATGATCGGTAATGACCGTGAAACAGCTGTCTGCGTCTTGCCTGTTGCACTCTTAGCAACATATTTTTGCTATATATATGGTATGTGTCCTATGACACAACGTTCGTTTAATCGCCGGTAGGTAACTGGCGGAGCGGACAAATGGGATCGAGTGAGATCCTTACCACATTAGTGAGTGTTACGCACTTGTTTGGCTTATATATATATATATATATATATATATATATATATATATATATATATATATATATATATATATATATGATATTGTGAGGGCTCGCCGATTCAGCTTAAGGAACGTATGTTCCGCAGGCCCTGGAGCTCAGACAGAGCCCTCGCAGGCGGTCGCAGTACGTGAGCATATGTTGATAAGGTGGAACCGACAAAGACAAGGGGAGACCGGAATGGCCATTTCTGGCTTATTAGCCGTCATCAGCCAGTCATACCCAATCCCGTGTGTGGCACACACCTGGGATTCGAACCCAGGGCACAACGGAACATACATGTTTCTTAAGCAGATCGGCGAGCCCCACAATATCATCATATTCCCGATCACAACCGACAAAGCAACGAGCCCGTGGCTCAATGGTAGAGCGTCTCGACTCCAAATACCAAAGGTCGCGGGTTCGAATCCCAGGTGTGCCACACTTGGGATTGGGTATGACTGGCTGATGATCGGCTAATAAGCCAGAAATGGCCATTCCGGTCTCCCTTTGTCTTTGTCGGTTCCACCTTATATATATATATATATATATGGAAGGAGAAGATAAGGCGATCTCTGGGGTAGAAGGTATACTTGTCTGACGTTTCACACTCATACTCGAGCGCATCATCGGAGATAGAGAATAGGGGGAACTACATGGTTTAAAAAGGGGGGTCTTTCGTGCTCACTTGCGGTTGGTCCAGCTGCCTCGTTTCTCATTGGTCCTCCCCTCGTGCGCCAATGGTGCTTGACGGCCTCATAGGGCACTGGTAGGTCAATGCTGCGGTTGATAGAGTTGGCGTCTGACTGCCAAGCTTCGATGACTTCCCTCGCCAGTCTGTTTTCGGCTCGGCCGAGCACTTGAGCCCCGTCAAAATCGAACCGGTGGTTGTTTTCTAGACTATGCATGGCGACGTGTGATCGAATATCCTTTCGCCTTACGGCCAAAGTGTGCTCGTGCATGCGCGTACTCAGTCGTTTGTCGGTCATGCCGCAGTAGTTGGCCGGGCAGTCTAGACAGTTGACACGGTAAATAACGCCTGAGGTGTCTGCGGGTGGTAGTCGGCCCTTTGGTTTGCATGACTAATCGACGGATGGTGGCCTCCGGTCGGTGTCCAACGCCCACGTTTAGCGGTCTTAACACGCGCTCAGTGGCTTCTGAGACGTTCCTCACATAGGGCAAGACATGGAAGGTTTCAGGTCTTTGTTTAGGCTCACCTTCGGTCTTTGTATGCCTTTGGTATAAGCATTTGTTTACGAAGCTGCGTGGATATCCACTGGCGAGAAAGAGGCGCCATAGGGTTTTACGTTCTCGCAGCTTCTCAGCCTCTGTGCTGCAGTGTGTCTGGATGCGGCGAAAAAAAGCGATCGGACGCAACTGCGTTTTATGCGACAAAGGGGTGATTGCTGTTGTAGTGAAGAATTTTCTCCGTGTTTGTCGCTTTTCGAAAACACGCCAGTCTGGAGGGTTCCGTCCTCCTGCCTTGATATCTGAACATCGAGAAAAGGGAGCATTCCATCCTCTTCTTCCTCCATTGTGAATTGAATCTGTGGGAAAATCGAGTTCAGATCCCTTTTGAAATTCTCTTTGGCTTCTCGATGTATGATAACAAAGGTGTCGTCTACGTAGCGCATCCAGAATTTCGGCTTGTGGATCTGGAAGACCCGAGTTTCCAGTTCTTGCAGGATGGCCTCCGCAAGGTAGCCGGAGATCGGTGATCCCATCGGGGTTCCCTGGATTTGCTCATAGACGCAGCGTTAAACGTGAAGTACGTGCGAAGGCAGTAGTCCAGTAACTCCATTGCGTGTTCCCTTTTAAAAGGTTTTCCTTCATCTTTGTACCTTCTGTCCAGAAGGTCATCGATGACTCTCATGGCCATATATATATATATCGCAAGGCCGAAAGCACGCGATAATCAGAAAATTGAATGGCAAAAGACGGGAAACAGATTTTAGGACCAGTGGTTTCCTCATCCGACATTTTGAACTTCCGCGCGAACGTATATTCGAGGAAGAAAGGAACTGCATAACTTGACGTATAGTTAGGTCACCTCCACCGAGGACGATTTTCAGCCGCGCCATTGATTTGTTCGCGCAACGCCTGATAAGCCGCTGCTGGAGACGAATACATTGGTCCAGGGCGTCTGCTTATACAAGGCAGGAGACTGATCGAATGCTGATTGAAGCCCGGGGGCTCCAATAATGACTCAATTGTCATCCATATTGTTTTACTGCCCGCGTACACTGCCCTGCGCGATCGCCTCCAGATTTTCAAAAATCTGCTGTCGATTAGTTCTATTGCCCAAAAAATACCGTGCCATTTGCTGCCGTTCGTTCTGACTGTGAATGCGAAAGCTCAGTTAAATGCGCCTATGCTTCCAGCGTTCGATCGATCCTCTAGTTTTCTCATGTGTTTTTTTTCCCCATAGAAGATGAATTCCGTGTAGCCTGCTGCAAACCCTGAACGCAGCTGAGATCATTGTTTATTTTCCAAAACGTGCAGAGTCAGAGATAGAGGAGTATTAATCACTTGCCCACAGTACTCAACTAGAATTTTGTGACATCATGTCGACCAACGTTGTTAATGGCAGCGCTTTCGTAGAGGGGGAATCAAATCTCAAGACCTGTCTCCGTATTGTTGTCCATGGCTTGGCCATGGCTTGAGCAGCACACCCCGGATTTGTTAAAGCTGCCGTTTGGAATCAGACGGTTCCATCTGAACGCCTTTGATGAACTATGTGATCCACCCTGATCATGAGCCTCCTGCTAAGTGAACTGGGAAAGACCTGAGCTTTTTAACGTTTGACTTTGCCTTTTTATTTCACACACTTAAATACGTCACTGGCAATAAGGATATAGTAGCCAACATTTTGACTGCACTATCGATCATCTGCGGTGCTGCCGAAGGAGCGCCAGCTTGTGTTACTATTCACCTATTACAAAGCTTTCAGGCCACCTGAATAAAACTGAATATCAATACCAGCGTTCCGACGCTTTACGAGAGGACAAAAATGACTGGAGTCTGCCTAAAGGATGTGCGGCGGCTGCGTATTCGTTCATCCTCAAGAATGAGTCACCATTCTTCTGAACCTTAAGGTATGTTTTGGATGCACGCATGAACCAATGCGCAGATGTCGCGTGTAGGCTTGAATTCGACCCCACACCCGTCTTTTACCATCCTAATTCGGCCTTCATGAATGTGAGAGAGGATAGGTAGCTGTGACGTTTGTTTCACTCATTTCACGCACTCTTTGCTACCACCCTTCTCCAGAACAGTGCTGGTTTTCATCATTTGTGATAGCCGAACCGGGACGGTCCATGCTTCTGATGGCATGCAATCCAAGGTGTTGAAAGGCCAGCTAGCGGCAGAAATCTCAGAATGAATGGCCACTGATCCTGGTGTTCTTATGAGGTTGTGGCTGGACTCTAGAATAGGATAGGTTTATTATAATACCTCTTGGGTGCTGTCAGTCTAGTCGGCATGGGTGTCAGTGGATGGTGATGGTAGTCTAGTTGTTTTTTTTTTTAAGTTTGAAGGCCTGTAAAGCCGACACCCAGTATGCGTACATCCGCAGCCTCTAAGGAACCCTTACAGGAGTGAGCTGACCTCTCCGAGCCTTCACATCCGAAAGCGCACATTGCTGACCCTACTTGGACCCCATGGAACGGGACAATGCTCAATAGAGATGACCATTCTGCCTCCAAAACCGTAACCAAGCGCATGTGTTCCTTCTGTCCTTGCAGTTTTATGACCGAGATCGTTGTATTGCAATGTCCGTTAATTACTTTAACACATCCTTAAGCTGTCTCACTGGCGAGCAACTGAACCGGGACTAATCACGAGTAACGACACTCGCGGTGTCATATTGATGATCGCTTGGTGATTTTTACCTAAGGCCTCTACGCGTGGAACCCTACTCCGAGAGAAGGAAACCGCGTATTTCAGCATACTCCCACCCCGGAACCTATGGCTCTTATGTGCGTACAAATGGATGTGCAGACGGACGCCGTGATTAGATGCACGCGCCACAATCCAGCCTTTCAGCTGAATCCTGCGCCCTCTGTTACTGCTTTTCTGGGCGTGTCCCCACTGTTCTACGTTCAAAAACCGTGACCACCATACTTAATTGCCACTTCCTGTCCCACAGAAGCGAGGGACAGCAGTGCAAGGCGTGCATCCACACCTTGGAGCCAAGCTGTTTCCTTTATATATATATGTGTGCCATCAGATCTGTCCGTCACTAACTCGGCCGATTCCTACTCTGTTCATTTGTTTCGTAGTTTCTGATGAAACAAGCTAGTTTACGATCATTCCCCGTGGGAGCCTTCCCTTTATTTTCATCAGACTGAAATTCTACGGCCTCGTCCTAAGTTTTGCCTGCTTCAATGGTAACCTTGCTAACCTGCAAAACGACACTGCAGGCGAACAACCCTGAATTTTCCCCACATGCACTCAGTCCGGGTTGACCGCATCCCAATCTCGTTTGTTCTGTGGCCCTATTTACCCGCGGTAGAGCCGTTTTTATCGTTTACTCTTTTTTCCTGTTACCCTCCTCAAAATTCATTGACCCCAGAACCTCGAATTGTACGGCTTCTCTCTCTCCCTCGCCCTTCCTTTCCCTCCCCCAGGGCACATACCCCCTTAGAAAGCTCAGTCGGCCTCTTATTGTTTACTCTCCCCAGGGTCACAGCTACCGCGGTGTCAGTTTCCGTGTGGACCGTGTCTTGATCAAGCGTGACCGAAAGGGATTGCCGACCAGTGCCCATTACCTATCGGCGCCCCACGTGGAACGAAACGCTGGAGGAGGTAGCCTCTCACCAACGCCCTCTGCTCTGCCCCGCACGATCCAGTTGCAGCCTGAGGGAAGGGATCTGCCACCACTGGGCGATGGATCCTACGCCATCCCACAATCCTTTCTGTTCCG
>WEDG01010885.1:0-10396 GCA_017591395.1 Schistocephalus solidus | reverse complement strand
GGCTCACCGATCTGCTTAAGGAACATTTTATGTTCCGTTGTGCCCTGAAACTCAGACTAGAGTAATCACAGGCAGTCGCATAGCGACGTGTAGCATATGTTGATAATGTGGAACCGACAAAGACAAGGGAGACCGGAATGGCCATTTCTGGCTTATTAGCCGTCATCAGCCAGTCATACCCAATCCCAAGTGTGAAAACACCTGGGATTCAAACCCGCGACCTTTGGTATTTGATTCGAACGCTCTACCATTGAGCCACGGGCTCGTTGCTTTGTCGGTTGCGATCGGGAATATGATGATAGTGTGTGGCTCACCGATCTGCTTAAGGAACATTTATGTTCCGTTTTGCCCTGAAACTCAGACTAGAGTAATCACAGGCAGTCGCATAGCGACGTGTAGCATATGTTGATAATGTGGAACCGACAAAGACAAAGGGAGACCGGAATGGCCATTTCTGGCTTATAAGCCGTCATCAGCCAGTCATACCCAATCCCAAGTGTGGAACACCTGGGATTCAAACCCGCGACCTTTGGTATTTGATTCGAACGCTCTACCATTGAGCCACGGGCTCGTTGCTTTGTCGGTTGCGATCGGGAATATGATGATAGTGTGTGGCTCACCGATCTGCATAAGGAACATTTATGTTCCGTTGTGCCCTGAAACTCAGACTAGAGTAATCACAGGCAGTCGCATAGCGACGTGTAGCATATGTTGATAATGTGGAACCGACAAAGACAAGGGAGACCGGAATGGCCATTTCTGGCTTATAAAGCCGTCATCAGCCAGTCATACCCAATCCCAAGTGTGGAACACCCTGGATTCGAACCCGCGACCTTTGGTATTTGATTCGAACGCTCTACCATTGAGGCCACGGGCTCGTTGCTCTGTCGGTTGCGATCGGGAATATGATGATAGTGTGTGGCTCACCGATCTGCTTAAGGAACATTTATGTTCCGTTTGTGCGCTGAAACTCAGACTAGAGTACTCACAGGCAGTCGCATAGCGACGTGTAGCATATGTTGATAATGTGGAACCGACAAAGACAAGGGAGACCGGAATGGCCATTTCTGGCTTATTAGCAGTCATCAGCCAGTCATATCCAATCCCAAGTGTGGAACACCTGGGATTCAAACCCGCAACCTTTGGTATTTGATTCGAACGCACTATCATTGAGCCACGGGCTGGTTGCTTTTTCGGTTGCGATCGGGAATATAATGATATTGTGTGGCTCACCGATCTGCTTAAGGAATATTTTTGTTCCGTTGTGCCCTGAAAACTCAGACTAGAGTAATCACAGGCAGTCACATAGCGACGTGTAGCATATGTTGATAATGTGGAACCGACAAAGACAAGGGAGACCGAAATTGCCATTTCTGGCTTATAAGCCGTCATCAGCCAGTCATACCCAATCCCAAGTGTGGAACACCTGGGATTTTAAACCCGCGACCTTTGATATTTGATTCGAACGATCTACCATTGAGGCCACGGGCTCGTTGCTCTGTCGGTTGCGAGCGGGAAAAGGATGATAGTGTTTGGCTCACCGATCTGCTTAAGGAACATTTATGTTCCGTTGGGCCCTGAAACTCAGACTAGAGTAATCACGGGCAGTGGCATAGCGACGTGTAGCATATGTTGATAATGTGGAACCGACAAAGACAAGGGAGACCGGAATGGCCATGTCTGGCTTATTAGCCGTCATCAGCCAGTCATACCCAATCCCAAGTGTGGAACACCTGGGATTCAAACCCGCGACCTTTGGTATTTGATTCGAACGCTCAACCATTGAGCCACGGGCTCGTTGCTTTGTCGGTTGCGATATGGAATATAATGATAGTGTGTGGCTCACCGATCTGCATAAGGAACATTTATGTTCCGTTTTTGCCCTGAAACTCAGACTAGAGTAATCACAGGCAGTCGCATAGCGACGTGTAGCATATGTTGATAATGTGGAACCGACAAAGACAAGGGAGACCGGAATGGCCATTTCTGGCTTATAAGCCGTCATCAGCCAGTCATACCCAATCTCAAGTGTGAAACACCTGGGATTCGAAACCCGCGACCTTTGGTATTTGATTCGAACACTCTGCCATTGAGGCCACGGGCTCGTTGCTTTGTCGGTTGCGATCGGGAATATGATGATAGTGTGTGGCTCACCGATCTGCTTAAGGAACATTTATGTTCCGTTGTGCCCTGGAAACTCAGACTAGAGTACTCACAGGCAGTCGCATAGCGACGTGTAGCATATGTTGATAATGTGGAACCGACAAAGACAAGGGAGACCGGAATGGCCATTTCTGGCTTATTAGCCGTCATCAGCCAGTCATACCCAATCCCAAGTGTGATAAACACCTGGGATTCGAAACCCGCGACCTTTGGTATTTGATTCGAAACGCTCTAATCATTGAGCCACGGGCTCGTTGCTTTGTCGGTTGCGATCGGGAATATGATGATAGTGTGTGGCTCACCGATCTGCTATAAGGAACATTTTATGTTCCGTTGTGCCCTGGAAACTCAGACTAGAGTAATCACAGGCAGTCGCATAGCGACGTGTAGCATATGTTGATAATGTGGAACCGACAAAAACAAGGGAGACCGGAATGGCCATGTCTGGCTTATAAGCCGTCATCAGCCAGTCATACCCAATCCCAAGTGTAAAACACCTGGGATTCGAACCCGCGACGTTTGGTATTTGATTCGAACGCTCGACCATTTAGGCCACGGGCTAGTTGCTTTGTCGGTTGCGATCGGGAATATGATGATATTGTGTGGCTCACCGATCTGCTTAAGGATTATTTATGTTCCGTTGTGCCCTTGAACTCAGACTAGAGTACTCACAGGCAGTCGCATAGCGACGTGTAGCATATGTTGATAATGTTGAACCGACAAAGACAAGGGAGACCGGAATGGCCATTTCTGGCTTATTAGCCGTCATCAGCCAGTCATAGCCAATCGCAAGTGTGGAACACCTGCGATTCGAACGCGCGACGTTTGGTATTTGATTCGAACGCTCTAATATTTTGCCACGGGCTCGTTGCTTTGTCGGTTGCGATCGGGAATATGATGATAGTGTGTGTCTCACAATTCTGCTTAAGGAACATTTATGTTCCGTTGTGCCCTGGAACTCAGACTAGAGTATCTCACAGGCAGTCGCATAGCGACGTGTGGAATATGCTGATAATGTGGAACCACCAAAGAAAAGGGAGACCGGAATGGCTATTTCTGGCCTATTAGCTGTCATCAGCCAGTCTTACCCAATCCAAAGTTTGGAAAAGCTGGGATTCAAACACACGACCTTTGGTAATTGAGTGGAACGCTCTACCATTGAGCCACGGGCTCGTTGCTTTGTCGGTTGTGATCGGTAATATGACGATAGCGTGTGGCTCACCGATCTGCGTAAGGAAAATTTATGTTCCGTTGTGCTCTGAAACTCAGACGAGAATACGCACGGGCAGTCGCATAGCGACGATGTAGCATATGTTGATTAATAGTGGAACCGACAAAGACAAGAGGAGACGGAATGGCAATTTCTGGTATTCGTCGTCAGCCAGCCATTCATCCCAAGCTTTGGCACACCTGGGGATTCAGACCCGCGACCTTTGGTAATTGATTCAGAACGCTCTCATCATTGAGCCACGGGCTCGTTGCTTTTCTCGGTTGCGATCGGGTAATATGATGATTTGTGTGGCTCACCGATCTAGCTTAAGGAACGTTATATGTTCCGCTGTGCCCTGGAGCTCAGACTAGAGTACTCGCAGGCGTCCATACAGCGACATGTAGCATATGTTGATAAGGTGGAACCGACAAAGGACAAGGGAGACCGGAATGGCCATTTTCATGGTTTATAAGCCGTCATCAGCTATTCATACCAAATGTAAGCGTTGGATCAGCTGCGATTCGAACCCGCGACCTTTGGTAGTGAGTCAAAAGCTCTACCGTGACCCAAGGGCTCGTTGTTTTGTCAGATTCGATCGGTGAATTGATGATAGTGTATGGCTTTTACCGATCTCGCTTTGTAGAATATTGTATGGTCCAGGTGCCCTGGAAGCGACTAGAGCCCTTGCAATTCGTCGAATAGCGACGCGTAGCATATGTTGATAATTGGAACCAACAAACACAAGGGAGACTGGAATGGCCATTTCTGGTTTATTAGCCGTTATCAGGCATTCATACCCAAATTCCAAGCGTGGACCACCCGGGATTCAAACCCGCGACATTTGGTGGTTTGAGTCGAAAGACGCTCAAACCTTAAACCAAAGGGCTCGTTTATTTGCCAGTTGTCGATCAGGTAATATGAGGATAGTGAGCGGTTTACCGATCTGCTCAAGGAACGTGTATGTGTTCCGTTTGTTGCCCATGAAACTAAGACTGGAGTTCTCGCAGGTGGCAGTCGCATAGCGACATGTAGCATATGTTGATTAAGTGGAACCGACAATGAGAGGCTAGACTACCGGCCATACATATGGTTTATGCAGCCGATCAGTCAGGCATTCCGCAAAAATTTCCATCGTGGACACAAGTATTCCGAACCCGCGACCTTATGGTTGTAAAGTCGAACGCGCAACTTATTGACAGGGGCTCGTTGTGTTGTCCAGGTTTTGACGATCGGGAATATGATGTTGAGTGTACAGTTCCACCGATCTGATTTAGGAACTTGAGATGTTCCGTTTGTGCCCTGGAGCTCAGACTAGAGCCCTCGCGGTTGGTCGCATAGCGACATGGAAAGCATATCGTTGATAAAAGTGGAACCGACAAAGATAAAGGAGCCTGGAACTGTCATTTTCTGGTTTATTAGCCGTCATCAGGCATTCCATAGCAAAATTCCATCGTGGATAACCATGGGATTATAACTCTGCGACATTTTGGTAATTGAGGTCGAAAACGCTCTACCATTGGAGCCACAGGGTCGTTATTTTGTCAGTTGCGATCGGTATCATGATGATAGTATGCGTTTCTCCTGATCTGCTTAAGTAACGTGTGTCCGGAGATCAGACTATATGGGTCGCATAGTGGCATGTAGCATACGCTGATAAAAGCGGAACCGAAAAATCCAAAGGAGACAGGAATAGACATTTCTAGCTTATGACTGCCATCACCAATGACATACGCAGTCCCAGATGGCAGCCCTGATTCAAGCCCGCGACCTTTAGTGGTGGAGTCGAGACGCTTCTACCATTGAGCCAAGGGCTCGTTGTTTGTCAGAAGCGATCGGGGAATCTAAGGATAGTGTGCGGCTAACCGATCTGTTAAAGGAACGTGCATGTTCCGTTGTGCCCTGGAGCCAAGACTATAGCATTCGCAGGCGGTCGCATAGCGACATGTAGCATATGTTGATAAAGTGGAACCGGCAAAGACAAGTGAGACCGGAATAGCCATTTCTCGCTTATTAGCCATCATCAGCCAGTCATACCCGAAATCTCGTGTGGCACAACTGGAGTTCGAACCCGCGACCTTTGGTAATTGAGCGCCCAGCCCTCCTTCACCATTGGAGCCACCTGAAGCTCGTTGTTATGGTCAGGATGCGATCGGGAATATGACGATAATGTGCGGCATAACCGATCTGCTTAAGGAATGTGTATGTTCCAGTTGTGCCCTGGAGCTAAGACTAAGAGCATTCTGAGCGGTCGCAGATCACGGTGACAAGTTGCATATGTTGATAAATTTGAACGTACTGAGAAGGGGAGACGGCCATTTCTGGTTTATTAAACGTCATCGTTAATTCATAGTGACCATCGTAGATCTGCTGATAATAACTCGCGACATTTGTAGTTTATTGAGTCGAACAACTCTACCATTGAGCCACGAGGAGTCGTTGTTTTGTCAGTTGCGACCGGTATCATGATGCCGATAGTATGCGTTTCTCTGATCTGCAGTAACGATGTATGCTCCGCTGTGCACACCGGAGCATCAGACTAGAAACCTTCACGGGCGGTCGCATAGTGACATGTAGCATACGTTGATAAAGTCGAATCGACAAAATCCAAAGAGACAGGAATAGCATTTCTAGCTTTATTAGCCATCACCAGCCAGTCATACGCAATCCCAAGTGCGGCAGCCCTGGGATTCAAGCCCGCGACAACTTTAATGTGAGTGAGTCGAACGCTCTACCATTGCACCAAGGGCTCGTTTTTGTCAGTTACGATCGGGAATATGATGGTGTTCGGCTTACCGGATATCCTTAAGGAACGTGTATGTTCCGTTGTGTCCTGGAGCTCAGATCGAGTTCTCGCAGGCGATCGGCGAAGGCGACATAGCATATGTTGATAAAGTGGAACCGACAAAGACAAGGGAGACCGACATGGCCATTTCTGGCTTATAAACCGTCATCAGCCCAGTCAGCACCCAATTCCAAGCGTGGACCACCTGCGATTCGAACCCGTGACTTTGGTAGTTGGATAAACGCTCTACCTTGAAAAGTCAGAAGCGATCGGGAATCTGTTGATAGTGTGTGCTAAATCTGCTTAATATGAGTGTATGTTCCGTTGCGCCCAGGGCTCAGGACTGAGTTTTCGGAGGCGGTCGCATAGTGACATGTAGCATATGTTGATAAAGTGGAACCGGCAAGACGTGAGACCGGAATTATTTCTGGTTTATAAGCCGTTTTGGTATTTATACCAAATTCCAAGCGTGGGATACCTCTGATTTTAACCCGCGACCTTTTGATTTGTGTCGAGCGTCTTATTGATTTACGGATCGTTGTTTTGTCAGTTTGTGATCGGGAATATGATGATAGTGTGGTTCACCGATCTTCGTTTAGAACGTATGTTCAAGCCCTGAGCCAGGCTTGAACCTCGCATGTGGTCGGTATCGTGCGACAGTAACATATGTTGGAACGACAGCATGGATTCTGGATACTATTCTTTGTAAGCCATAATCAGTGAGTCATTTATCCCGTGTGACACACCTGGTATTTAAACCACGACCTTGGTAGTGGAGTCGGACGTTTTACCCTTTTTCGAAGGGGCTGTTTGTAATCAGAAGCGATCGGGAATATATGATAGTGCGCTTACTGATCTGCTTTAGGAACGCGTATGTTGTTCCTGAGCTCAGACTAGGGCCTTCGCGTTTATGAGCGACATGTTGTAAATGTTGATAAGTTGAATTGACAATGACAAGGAGGAATGTATGGCCATTTCTGGATTTATTAGCCATTATTCAATCATTCAACGCAAGTAAGGTTGCACAACTGGTATTCGAGCCCGCTGGTAATTGAGTCAAACGCTCTACCCTGATCAGGGCTCGTTTTTTCAGAAGCTTACCGGGAGGATAGTATTCGGCTTTACCGATGCTTTAGGAACGCTGTAGGTCTGTTGGTGAATTGAGCTCAGACTAGTCCTCGCATGTGATCGCAGGTAGCGACATGTAGTAAATGTTGATAAAGTGGAAACAACAAAGACAAGGAGACAGGAATGGCCATTTCAGTTTATAGCCGTCATCAGACAGTCATACCTAATCTCGCGTGGAACACCTTGTTCAAACCAGCGACATTTGGTAATTTAGTCGAACGTCTACCCTTGAGCCATGAACTCGTTTTTGTCAGAAGCGATCGGGGAATATGAGGATAGTGTGCGGCTTACCGATCTGATTAAGAGAACGTGAATATTCCGTGTGCCGTGGAGCTCAGACTACAGAGCCCTCGCAGGCTGGGTCATATAGCGACATGTAGCATATGTTGATAAAGTGGAACTGGCAAAGACAAGAGGAACCGGAATGGCCATTTTCTGGCTATAAGCCGTCATCAGGCATTCATACTGCATTATTGCGGGCTTTTTGAAATTAAGCCGCCATCTTTTCTGCTCTCCATCCACTTGTAAATCCTCTTACATGTACGCCGATCGGCCTATTTCACCAATTATATACAGAATTTTAAACTTATTAGTTTATTCTAACAACAAAAATGAGGTCATCAGCGCACGACGCTGGCAACATTTTAAAGGAAGTCCAAATTAATCGATTTTTGATTCGAATTTAAGGACGATACTTCGCGGTGAATGGAGGACCTTTTTTGCTGAAATTTTTGGAATTTTACTTTCAAAATAAAGCGTAGCTCTCTCTCTCTCTTTAAAGTGGAAATGAGAAAGACAAGGGAGAATGGAATGGCCATTTCTGGCTTATAAGCCGTCATCAGTACAGTCATACCCAATCATAAGTGTGGTACACCTGGGATTCGATCCCGCGACCTTTTGTAATTGGAGTCGAACGCTCTACCATTGACCCAAGGGCTCGTTGTTTTTAGTCAGTTGTGATCGGGAATATGATGAGTGTGTCGTTCACCGATCTGCTTAAGGAACGTGTATGTTCCATTTTGACCTGAAGCACAGAATAGAGTCCTCGCAGGCGGTCGCATAGTGGCCTGTAGCATATTTTTGATAAAGTGGAACCGACAAAAGCCTCGGGAGACTGGAATGGCCATTTCTGGCTTATAAGCCTTCATCAGCCAGTCATACCCAATCCCAAGAGTGGTTCACCTGGGATTCGATCCCGCGACCTTTGTTAATTGAGTCGAACGCTCTACCATTGACCCAAGGGCTCGTTGTTTTGTCAGTTGTAATCGGTGAATATGATAAGTGTAACGTTCACCGATCTGCTTAATGACCTTGTATGTTCCGTTGTGCCCTGGAGCTCAGACTAGAGCCCCTCGCAGGCGGTCGCATAGCGACATGTAGCATATGTTGATAAAGTGGAACCGACAAAGACGAGGGAGACCGGAATTGCCATTTCTGCTTTATTAGTCGTTATCAGGTATTTATACCAAATTCCAAGCGTGGACCACCTGGGATACGAGCCCGCGACCTTTGGTAATTGAGTCAAACGCTCTACTATTGAGCCAAGGGCTCGTCATTTTGTCAGTTGCGATCGGAAATATGATGATAGTGTGTGGTTCTCCGATCTGCTTTAGGAACGTGTATGTTCCGTTGAGCCTTGGATCTTAGACTAGAGCCCTCACAGGTGGTCTCATAGCGATGTGTAGCATATGTTGATAAAGTGGAACCGACAGTGACAAGGGGAGACCGGAAGGGCCATTTGGCTGGCTTATCAGCCGTCATCAGCCAGTCATAGCCAATCCCAAAGCGACGCACCTGGATTCGAACCCGCACGACCTTTGGTAATTGAGTCAAACGCTCTACCATTGAGCCACGGGCTCGTTGTTTTTGTCGGTTGCAATCGGATATATGATAGTTTGTTGCTCACCGATCTGCTTAAGGAAAATGTATGTTTCGTTGTGCCCTGGAGCTCAGACTAGAGCCCTCATGAATTCGGTCGATATATATGTTGCTATTTCTAAAATCACATGCTGGGGACAAATATCTTCCTCAATTTTTCCTAATGGAACAAAATAGAAAAGTCTCGCATTCAACCAGCAAACGCTTAAATAAAACGAATTTTGTACGTTAGAAATAGCTCTTTTCACCTTATTTTGAAAGAAATGGTACATGCCCCGTCGATATGCTTAATGAACTGTCATGAACTGTGTACTGAGCATTCCATTTTCAAATGTCTATTTAAAATACACTCTATTTCAGCTTAAAATCAGACCGAGTCAGTGGCCCAATGCCGAGACATGCAATCAAAGATAGGTTCAACAAGTAATCACGTCTCGTTCTGATCAAATTCAAAATTACCCTTGCAGTTAAAATCTAAAATACCCCCTTTTGCTAAGGATTTTCCTATTTGAACCGAAAAATATGACCAAATGAGTTTCCAACGGCATTCTGGAAATGAATAACTTTTTCCCGTTCACGTGTGCTTACCAGACGGAGTGGATGTCTAGGACGTTGATCAGAGCCCTCGCAGAAAGTAGCCAACGAAAACCATTCAAAGGCTGTATATAGGAAGCCGAGAACACAGATGTAGCTAATGTGAAAATATAGAGTGATTTTAACACTTCTGACCTAAATCGATTTATTCAAAATTTATCCTTCTAATCTGTTGAAAAATCGGCATGATCGCAATGTTGACTCCTCCGGCAACAAAGATACATTGTAGTGGTGTATACAGGGTTGGATAGGGTTTTATGGGTGGGGCTAAATGAAGAAAATGGAGTGCACTAACCCAATCAACCCTATCTTATTGTTTTGTTACGGTCAGCATTGTTGCCGGGTTGTTAGGGTATATTGGTTCATTTGCTTACGTGTGGGGATATGGTGTTAGGGATACTAGTTAGGGGTAGCACCACAGATAGGATTGGTCGATCCTTTGTATGTTACGGGTGGTGGGTATGCTCTGTGGCGCCTCTAACTGGTACTTAAGCTCTGTGTGTCTCTCGAAGTTGGGTTCTTCCAGCCACCCCGAGCAACCGTCCTTCGGCGGGGGTTAAATCGGGTGAGGGTCTCGGTGTTGTGTGTGCCTCCACACGGTATGTCTGACTACCGAACTTCCCTCGCCCTCTCAAAAGTCC
>WEDG01010882.1:0-54152 GCA_017591395.1 Schistocephalus solidus | reverse complement strand
GAACCAGACTAGAGTACTCACAGGCAGCGACGCGTAGCATAGTGTTAATAATGTGGAACCGACAAAGACGAGACCGGAATGGCCATTTCTGGCTTATTAGCCGTCATCAGCCAGCGTCATACCCAATCCCAAGTGTGGAACACCTGGGATTCCAAACCCGCGACCTTTTGGTATTTGAGTCGAACGCTCTACCATTGAGCCACGGGCTCGTTGCTTTTGTCGGTTGCGATCGGGAATATGATGATAGTGTGTGGCTCACTGATCTGCTTAAGGAACATTTATGTTCCGTTGTGCCCTGAACTCAGACTAGAGTATTTCACAGGCAGTCGCATAGCGACGTGTAGCATATGTTGATAATGTGGAACCGACAAAGACAAGGGAGACCGGAATGGCCATTTCTGGCTTATTAGCCGTCATCAGCCAGTCATACCCAATCCCAAGTGTGGAACACCTGGGATTCGAACCCGCGACCTTTGGTATTTGAGTCGAACGCTCTACCATTGAGCCACGGGCTCGTTGCTTTGTCGGTTGCGTGATCGGGAATATGATGATAGTCTGCGGCTCACCGATCTGCTTAAGGAACATTTATAGTTCCGTTGTGCCCTGGAACTCAGACTCAGAGTACTCTACAGGCAGCCGCATAGCGACGTGAAGCATATGCTGATAATGTGGAACCGACAAAGACAAGGAGACCGGAATGGCCATTTCTGGCTTATTAGCCGTCATCAGCCAGTCATACCCAACTCCGGGCGTGGAACACTCTCGGGACAACGGAAACATAAATCGTTCCTTATCGATACTGCAGTGAGCCACACACTATCATCATATTCCCGATCGCAAACCGAAAAGCAACTGGAGCCCGTGGGCTTTAATGGAAGAGCGTTCGACTCAAATACCAAGGTCGCCGGTTCGAATCCCAGGTATTCCATACTTGGGATTGGGTAGGACTGGCTGATGATGGCTAATGCCAGAAAATGGCCATTCCGGTCTCCCTTGTCTTTGTCGGTTCCACTTTATTAACATATGCACGTCGATATGCGACTGCCTGTGAGTACTCTAGTCTGAGTTCCAGGGCACAACGGAACATAAATGTTCCTTAAGCAGATCGGTGAGCCACACACTATCATCATATTCCCGATCGCAACCGACAAAGCAACGAGCCCGTGGCTCAGTGGTAGAGCTGCTCTGACTCAAATACCAAAGGTCGCGGGTTCGAATCCCAGGTGTTCCACACTTGGGATTGGGTATGACTGGCTGATGACGGCTAATAAGCCAGAAACGGCCATTCCGGTCTCCCTTGTCTTTGTCGGTTCCACATTATTAACATATGCTACACGTCACTATGCGACTGCCTGTGAGTACTCTAGTCTGAGTTCCAGGGCACAACGGAACATAAATGTTCCTTAAGCAGATCGGTGAGCCACACACTATCATCATATTCCCGATCGCAACCGACAAAGCAACGTGCCTGTGGCTCAATGGTAGAGCGTTCGACTCAAATACCAAAGGTCGCGGGTTCGAATCCCAGGTGTTCCACACTTGGGATTGGGTATGTCTAGCTGATGACGGCTAATAGCCAGAAATGGCCATTCCGGTCTCCCCTTGTCTTTGTCGGTTCCACATTATTAACATATGCTTCACGTCGCTATGCGACTGCCTGTGAGTACTCTAGTCTGAGTTCCAGGGCACAACGGAACATAAATGTTCCCTTAAGCAGATCGGTGAGCCGCACACTATCATCATATTCCCGATCGCAACCGACAAAGCAACGAGCGTGGCTCAATGGGTAGAGCGTCTGACTCAAATACCAAAGGTCGCGGGTTCGAACTCAGGTGTTCCATACTTGGGATTGGGTATGACTGGCTGATGACGGCTAATAAGCCAGAAATGGCCATTCCGGTCTCCCTTGTCTTTGTCGGTTCCACATTATTAACATATACTACACGTCGCTATGCGACTGCCTGTGAGTACTCTAGTCTGAGTTCCAGGGCACAACGGAACATAAAAGTTCCTTAAGCAGATCGGTGTGCGCCACACTATCATCATATTCCCGATCGCAACCGACAGCAACGAGCCCGTGGCTCAATGGTAGAGCGTTCGACTCAAATACCAAAGGTCGTGGGTTGAATCCCAGGTGTTCCACACTTGGGATTGGGTATGACTGGCTGATGACGGCTAATAAGCCAGAAATGGCCATTCCGGTCTCCCTTGTCTTTGTCGGTTCCACATTATTAACATATGCTACACGTCGCTATGCGACTGCCTGTGAGTACTCTAGTCTGAGTTCCAGGGCACAACGGAACATAAATGTTCCTTAAGCAGATCGGTGAGCCACACACTTTCATATATATATATATATATATATGTACCAAATAATGCACGAGTCATCGCAGATCGTGGACTCCAAAATTCTTAGCCTTTCTTAGATGGGCCAATACCAAAAATGCAAGTCTGCTCTGATTCA
This sequence comes from Schistocephalus solidus, assembly GCA_017591395.1. Lineage (NCBI taxonomy): Eukaryota > Metazoa > Platyhelminthes > Cestoda > Diphyllobothriidea > Diphyllobothriidae > Schistocephalus > Schistocephalus solidus. The sequence goes on along the minus strand of WEDG01010882.1, from coordinate 51,688 downwards.
AATTTTGCCCAGTTCGCAGTGTATGTATGGAAACCTTGGACAAGTGGTTTCCCCTCTTTACTGCTGACTGCTGTTCGTGTAGGCACGTAGATATTGCATTTCCCGTCTGATCTTAATTCACTGCATTGCAACTATCGCATGGAATTTTGTAAACGATTTCCTTTTTTTCTAACTATCCAACCCTATTCTTAGGGTTTACAAGTTGGTTTCGCAGTGTAGTTGTTCGTTTGTGCACCAATTGGATTGGCCGCGTCCTCAGGTATCTTTCAAGAAGCTCAGATACATTCTTAGTGTAAGCGAGTGCCTGCCAGTTTTTTTGTTTGGACGCCTGATCAGAAAAATCTAGTTCCTATTCCATTTCTTTAAACTCCTGTCCTGTCATGCATCCCTAGGGTACGCATTGTAAGAAAATAGTTTGAACAAATAAATAAGTTCCCTTTATCAGACCAGCGCACTTTTGCTCCATTGACTAGGATGTTAACAGTACTCCACTTGTGAGCGACATGGTGGTTGCTCTGGTAATGCGGGATGAGTTCCGCATGAGCTTCTTAGCAGTTTTAAATGTCCCGTCACTCTTTCGCTGTACGAGGACGTCAAGAAATGGGAGTTTACTGTCAACTTCTCTTTTGAGCATCAAGTTGATACATGGTAACGCTGAGTTAAGAACGTTATGCAGCGTTTCTAGCCAATCCTTTTTATCGAGGACACACGTATCATCTACATAGCGTACCCATAATTTGTGGTTATCTGGTGGTAGAGCCGTGGCCTCTAATTTTTGAAGCATTACCTCGTCCAGGAAGCCGGAGATGGATGAACCCATAGGGGCAACCTTTAGCTGTTTAAAGTAGCTCTATGAAAAATCACAGTTCATTTCCAGGCATGGATGTAAGAATTCAAGCAAAGCGGATACAGGAGCATCCATGTCATAGGACTTCAGTAATTATTCTGTGTATTGCCTTGCCAAATGTAATGGTATAGATGTGAAGCGAGAGATAACCTAGAAAGATAACATTATTGTATCTGCTTAAATCTTGAGCCCTCGCAATTTGTTTTAGAAATTCTACATATCCCTTGTCAAAGGATTTAGGTTGTGTAATAGCCACTTAGAAATCGCAAAATTGGATACACCGATTAATGAGACTATCGGTTGCAGTGGTACTTCGGCTCTGTGAACCTTAGGTAGTCCCTAGATTTTCGTTATGATTGATTCGGTTTTCTCAAGGACTTGGCAATGTCTCCTGATATTTGCTTCTTTCATTTTAACTATTTAAAGGGTATTCAATCGTCTTCCACGGCAGAAGACAGATATCCCATTAAAGGTAAATACCCCGGACGGTTTAATATTTCAAACTCAATTCAAAACGTGCAGTATTAGGCTAATCAATTTTGTTTTAAGGAACAAGATGAGGAAAAGGCACGTTTTCAAAATCTAGTGGTTCTCTATGATTACTTGCAGATGTGGGTTCTGTTCTTCTAAACAAGTTGAACGATAATTGCTAATCAAAAGCTCGTTGACATGCTACTTAGTATGCTTTAGGAATGCATTTTGTACCACGTACGCTATTTTAATTCCAGTAACTCTCCCTTCATATATTTGTCGTAGGACAACGCTTCGCATGTTGCTATTTTCTCTGTTGCACAGTATACTGATTACATCAGTAAGCAGTTCAAATGAACTTGTCCATATTTCAACCGCATCAATTGAACTAAATTGAGCAGTGAGTTATCTACATAGGTTCAGCATTAATTCTGAGTGCCTGATGTTAAGATTAATAAACCAGCTGACATCTTTTCAAAATTTTAAGTTAGGAATGTTGCATAAATCGTATGTAAAGGCTGTGTACTGACAGACAAGCAATTATAATTAAATGAGGTTCCTTAATTTTGTTTTAAGGTACAAGATGAGGAACGGTGGTGTTTTCAAAAATTAGTGGCTAATCGCAGATGTGTGTTCTGTTTCATATGAAAGTTTCCGGATAAACCCTCTATCCATGAGTTGTTTCAAATGAGTTGTGCCAAATGACGTGTATAGTATTCTGTTCTTTCAAACTGAGCACTTTTGTTAATAATAATTATAATAATAATAATAATAATAATAATAATAATAATAATAATGCACAATGTATGCATCAATATGACTACTGGTGATCGTTGATTTGGGTTATAATATAAAAGTTCATTTGAGAGAAAGTTGCATAAGCAGCATTGTCCATTTAGGAACATTTCTGTCAAAATGGCTCTGGTCTTAAAGCAGGCAAATGGCTCTGGACAGAATTTCTAATGAAAATTCGATGTTCTATGAAATTTCAAAGTACCGATAGCTTTTGCATGCAACGCGTAATGCGGATAGTCGCGGTCTGCATGGAATGTCTAGATCGAATGAAGGTGGCCCGCGTGACCACCAGCAGTTCACATCCCGAAGTGGCCAGCTCTGGCTCATTGTTAATTTTCATTTGATGCCTACCTGGCTGAGTTTTGATGGCCAATAAAGTAGAATTGGTCATTTTATTCTTTCCATTTTTGGCGCTAAAACTGTTGATTTTGAGTGTCTGGTAAACAAACCAAAATGCATTACAAGATGATATCCTTGCTCTTGCAAATGCCAGTGTATTTGCAAATCAACGAAAACGATCGAATTTCAAGAGATGCTAAGATGGGTTATTTATTATAAATGGGATTCGTAATAAACCACGCGAACACAGTGTTCCTCTGTTTTGCCAACTGCATGGTAAGCCAAAAATATTTATTTGTCCACGCAAAGTACTCCAAAATGTGTTTACTAGTTAACTGGTCGAGTTACCTTTGGAAAACATTCAGCAGTTAGCGTCACAAGTTATAGCTGGAGTGAAACAGCGATCCATAGTAGGCCTTTCGCTGTAAATACTCCATCATGTGGTGGCGCAAAGTGTACTTGTTACCCTTTCAAAATCTGGGAAGGCATAGATTCTACTTTGCCCAAGAGTAGAAAAGTTGAGTGTTGACAGAAAATCTTCAGTTCAAAAAGCTGGATGCTGATAGGCCGTTTCTGAACCTACAAAGACGTCGTCTTCGCAGCAACTTTTCTCATACACCCTACAGTATTTCCTGAAGCAGTGCGAAGTTTCCTGGGGTTCTGTGTTCACGCCTGATGTAACAATGCGGTGCAGGCGCTGGTTCATCCGTCAGAAGAACATTTGCTAAACACACGGAGACAATTTTGAAAAATGCTCTAGTCTCATATTTACCGTTGCCATTGCAAGTCCATGGCGCAATCCTGGAAAAGAAGCGTTTGGTATAAGAGGGAGGGAAGTAAGTTGTCTGGGCTAGTGGGGATGTGGAATGCAGATGACCGCACGCAACAAATCTGCATGACAAGAGACAGAAAAAACTGCAGGTCAAGCACCCCTGGCCTGGGAAAACATACGGCCTCTCAGATAGCTAAACATTTTGAGTAATAAATATATGTTTTTAATGTACAAAGCCTAGCTGACGGAAATAGAGGACATAAAACTGGGATTTGCAATTGCCATAGAATCTGTGCACAGCGAGGGAAGATGTTTATGTAGGGCCTTATGACTCCATTTGACGTGATTAAAACTGCACAAACATTTATGACCGTTCCCGTATCCACGTCTCAACCGGGCTATGATCTTCAGATCATTGTTTTTGGACGGCGTCAACTGCCGAAAGTTTTCCTGTAGGTCTTTACAGTGGGACCTCTGTTATCCCCACTGCTAACATACGTGACTGCTCTATTGAATTGCAGTGGTTTGGTGCCATCTGGATAACTAAAATAATGTTGTATTTATCGGCTTATACGCAACAAGAAATTGCGAAAATAAAACTGTACATTTTCTTACTTGGCATATTTTAAACTGCACTCCTTGGTTTATGCTCTAGAACCACGGACAAGCCCAACTCTAGAAGTGACGATCCATTATGCTACTCCAACGGACAATTAGGGGACTGAGCACGCAAAGTGCTGAGCTGGAGTAAAATATTATCCTCCTCCACGCTTATGGCCACATATTCCCGTAAAAGTATTTTAAATTGTCGATACAAGCAAAAAAGTGTGTCTGTAGAGTTTATGTCGACGACTTAAACAACTTATAGCATGGGGAAGTAACCATGCAACCAGTTTTAAGGCGTCAAACAATATCCAAAATATTATTTAAAAATGCCAGAAGGCAGCTTAACCATGACTGTTTACGGGATAGTTTAAGAATATTAGCGAAGATGCAAAATATAGAACACTGAAGGAAAAGAATTTTGTGTCGGCCTGTGTCACGAATCCCAATTTTACTGTTGGGTCTGATTAACAAGGCCCGTTTTGAAGCGGATAAGAATTGCGAAGAATGAGACGTGATCACGGGAACAAGAGCTTTATTAGCTTAATGATTCGGATTCTCAATCGAATCCATTATCAGAGACAGAGTCAGATAAAGGTATTGGATCGCCCAGGTTTTGCAGCATTTATAGGATGTAATGGCTAGGACACTACATGCCTATCAACATTGACAGTTCCCGAGTACATCGCAGGCAGTTGGAGGTGGTTTGATCGTTGGCTGAACTGCCAGCTGTTGCAGTATGCAGCTGTCATGCCGTTGTTGCAAGCCAACGAGACTTACAAGGTTATCGGTTCGCACACTCATCGCACGTGTTTGCATGTGGTGCGATGATGGCCTGCAGTCGAGATGCTGACGGCCGGATTTCGTCATCCGTTTGAGCTCTTGAGTAATGTCGCCCTCCGAAATTGGCACCAGGAACAGTGGCCAGCCGCGCGTTCTCCGCGTGGCTAACTACTTTGCCCAGGCAAAGTCTCAACACCAAATAGGGAGCAGGAGGGTCGTTGCGCAAGTTGATTGATTGAGGGCCAGAAAACTTTGACTCGAGCAGTTGGTTGTCGCCTCTGGCGAGAATTTCGGCTTCATCAAACTTGAATGTGTGGCCAGGTCCCGTAGAATGAGCCGCGACTTGGCAGCTGGCGTCGTTCCTCATCACTGCTGTTGTGTGCTTGGCCATTTGCGTTCAGAGTAATCTTCCAGTTTCTCCGATAAAGGAATTTTGTCCACAACTGCGCCAAAGCCGATAAACGATTCCAGATTTTTCGTGGCGCATCAGTGGGTCTTTTGACCTCATGATCTGGCGCCTTATGGTTGCCTCCGGTCTGTGTGCAACCCAAACGCCAATGGCTGTGAGAAGGCGGCTGACGGTTGATGGTAGAGCTCGCCAAACTTTGGGGTCGGTAGAATTTGGTTTCTCGCCTTGTTTGTGTAAGCACTGTTTGACAACGTAACGCGGGTAGCCATTCGCTCTAAACACCCGTCAAAGATATTGTAATTCGGCAACCTTGTCTTCCAGTTCACTGCAGTGTGTTTCCACACGCTGGTATAGTGCCCTTACGCAACTTCGTTTGTGGTTCATTGGTTGGTTGCTGTTGTAACTCAGTGTTTGCTTCGTGTTTTTCGCCTTCCTGAATACCTTGGTTTTTAGGTAACCAACGTCTTTGCGGCAGACGAGGACATCAAGAAAGGCCAGCTGGTTGTTTTACTCTTCCTCCATCGTAACTTTTGTGTACGGTAAGACGGCGTTGAGATGGTCTTCAATGCCAGCACCTGATCCAATTCGATGACGACGAAGATGTCATCCACATACCAAGCCCAGAAGTTTTGTCTGCGATGTCAGAAAGCCAGTGACTTCAATCGTTGTAGGACGGCCCCAGTTATGAGTCCCGAAATCGGCCACTCCATAAGCGTGCCTTTGACCTGCTCGTAGACTGTTCCGTCAAACGTGAAGTACGTCATGAGACAGAACTTCAGGAGTTAGAGGACTTAGGCCTGTCCGAGGGGATTCTCCGTTTCATCGTGTTTGAATTCATTTTTTACTTCGATGGTCTCGACCGCCAGGTCCTGCGGAATAGAAGTAAAAGTGGACGTAACGTCAAAGGATACCATAACGTCGCTTTGCAGAAGGCTTACCCCTTTAAGTTACTCCAAGTATTGTGTTGACGAACTGACGGTATTGCCTGAATTAGCCGTCAGGAATTTTAATACGCCGAAGCACCCACTTTGCTAATCCATAAATTGGAGTACCCTTGAGTGATACGATGGTTCGGAAGGAAATGCCCTTTGTGCACTTTAGGAAGGCCATATAATCGGGCAAAGACCGTGTCCACAGCTCTCGCCATGCGTCAGTCAACCGGTGATATTGCCCCCGAATTTTCTAATGCCAACAACGTTGCATTGATTTCGTGAACCAGCGTTTTTACGGGGTTGGTTGCACAAGGGACATCGGACAGGCGGTCCTCCAGTAAACCTTTGGCTTTTTGAAAGTAGGCCGTCCTGTCAAAAATGACCATGGAACGCCCCTTGTCTGCCGGCACGATAGCGAGGTCTTTGTCGGCTCTTAGTTCCCTTAGTGCAGCACGTTCGACCTTGGATAGCACTTCACGTGGCCGGTGTGGGAAGTGACGGCACTTGGTGTCGGATAAGGTTTTTTGTCCCATTCGTCGCTTCCATCTGACTGCGAATTGATTCCACCACTGCAATCATGTTCACAAGTTCGACATCAGCTGTGTTGAATGAAGCTTCATGCATTAACAACGGCAATTGATCCTTCATCAGCTCCTTTGACGACAGGTTTTGCACCAGCGAGTTGTTTTGGGTGACGTTGAATTAGGCAGCTTTCTGAATTTGGTCTCCAGTGCTGTGTCGCGTATCGCACTCTGTTCGCGGACTCGTTCAATCGCCCTCTGCAGGAAGAGATTTATACCGTTCTCGCCCATGAACTTACAGCATTTGGTCTTCTGTTGATCAATCATCTCACGGTACTTGCGTGGCAATCTTGAAGGAGCACTAGGATAAGTCTTCTGCTTTGTCGAAATGTTGCTGGTCTTGCTAAATCTGTGTTTACCGGGGGCTTGTATGAAGCAAATTTCGGTAGCACGTTGTTGTCAAGGCACCTGTGCAGAAACCCAATATGCACATACGTAGAGGCCTCGCAAAAGGCGAAGTTTTCCCATCTTCGAGTCGATCGGAGCGCGTGGCGCCCAATCAATTTGCTAATGAGAGCAAAGAGGCAAGCTCATGAAAGTAGCGCGAAGCAGGAGACGCAGGTCAGATAACTATCACACCAACTGTGATGCACTAGGGAGCTGTCAATGTTGAGTAACATCGCCATGCATGAAACTAGGATGCACAGAAGTCAATAAAACCAGGTATTTGGAAGAAAATGGAAAACTGGACTACAGCATCTTCACAAGTAGAGGAGTAATATAAATACTAAGAAAGGTAATGCCGTTAAAATTATTGGAAAAAATGGTGTTTGCATATAACAGCAATAACGATCACCAGATCATCAGAGCAAGAACATAAGAGGTAACCGTTTGTACAGCAGTTCTGGTTAGCAAAAAAAAAGCCATTCTTCCACTTCTACTGCATAATAGGGATTTTCTATTATTTCGAAAGCACAGGAGTGTAACTAGAAGCAAATCGATGGAACAGGACAATCCACTTCACATTTAGCATGGTTCACAAGCAATGCGAAATATGTTCAAACTATGTTCATTCTCTTATTTAATTAATCCAACTCATCAATACACATGTTTATTCCGCAAATTGTCCGTTGGAGGAGCATAATAGATCGACCCTTCCAGTAGTGCTAAGTTGTTCCGTGATTAAAATCACGTATGTTAGAAGTGGGGACAACAAGGTCCCAATTTATAGACAAAAATAGAGGATTTCCGTGGTCCAACTACAAGGATGTGAGGAGCATAGCCCGGCTGATGGATGGATACGAAATCGCAGTCTTATCATCCTCTATCCCAGCCCGACGACCACGGACGGGCTGAAAAAGGTGCGACATTCCTCAAAATAAAATAAAAAAACAGATCACCTGAAACAATTCTAAAAAAACTGACCTTTATTGGATTCAAACCCATAGCGGCAAGGTCAAGGTTTTCGTGCAGTTACTGTCCTAACCCACCGACCTCCTCACAACTGGGTCGGATGAATTATTTAAATCTGCCTGCTAGAGACCTCATGAAATTTGTTTTGATTGCGTACGAAATTCAGCTTGCGCGGTCAAATTACTGCATCTGAACTGGTGCTCCAAAGCTGCTTAACTTTGCTGTATCTCGATCCGGGTATCGTAGCTTTGGTGATTGGAGGGTCAGCTTATTTGGGCCTTGTCAATCCTGTCATCGATTCTTATCTCAGATGTTTCACAAATGGGCCAGACAAGGCATTCAAATCGACCAAAAGCACCTGTACAGCTACAACGGGTGACCGATCTTATTAAACGATAATCGCAATTCCGAAATGCGTTTTCGATTGGGAAGAATTACTTAAATGAGGTTATAATATTGATGACCACACAGCATAAATACGCTAGATACGTCCGGACTACGTATGCCAAATTCGTTTTCTTCTATGGAGTTTTGGTTCTCTTGTAAATTAAAATGATTTTTAAAAATCAAAAACTTTTCTTGAGTTCACTTCGCAGCATATTCATCAAAGTTTATAAATTAATAAAGCTTACTTTCAGCTCTTTATTTTTTCAATTTCTCTGATTGATTACGAGCTCCATCTGCCGTTGCATTTGCCTTTTGTAGTTTGCAGTTTCCCGGCTGCATTCTTTTCATGAAAGGAAAATCAAGCATTCCTTTGTTATTCAGAAGATACAATATTAGTTTCTTACAATTTTTAAATTCATGACGGCTTTGTTGGATACTTCATAAGAAGATAATTTGTTATTTTAATGGACATCGCATGGTTTAAAAAACTCAAAAGTACACAATCTTAATAACCGAAAGACATCTTTTCTTCGAATATGAACGTTGAAGAGGTGACTTTCTACCGAATGCGCATAAGAAAGAATATATCTGTGCATATTCTCTATAAAACGGTTATCCGGCTAGATTCATCCTCCGGAATATAAAGGAGCGTACTGCAAAGCCTGCTCTTGCCACTGCAGAAAAGACTATATTTTTTATTTTCAAGACTACCTTTTGTAGGAGACGCAGCGAGCGAATTAGTACGAAGCTGTTTAAGGACTGCCATCACTAGCGCTTTCCCAGCGGCGAACTTGCGCGTATCCTTCGCAAACTCCCCCATCGTACATTTGGGAGGTAAAGACCGACTACCGTTACAGGCCACATCGATGTGCATTTATTCATTTACATGCTCCTGTGGAGCAGGATACATTTGCCGAACAACGAGGCGTCTGGAGAAAAGAGTACGCGAACACATGCCTGTCTGGCTAGGCAACAGTGAAAATCGATTAATTTCAAGTTCGATTTTTGCACATTTAATCGATACGCACCACTAGGTTGACGCACAAGATACTTATAAATTCTGTACATAGCTCACGATTCCATTCCCCATGTAATTGTAACGACCTAATGATGAATTACTGAAAAAAATGTGTTTGCCAACTGACTTTTCAAATATAGTTGAATATATAAAGGCATCAATTGGAAAGAACATAAGAGACGGGCTGTATTTTTCGGTGTGCGATTATTGCAGGTGGCCGAAGAAAGTACATGCAAAAGACGGCCTCCTGAGATACTTCGGGAGGATGTTACACGATAGTCAATATTACCACGCCCTTTCCACAGTCGACGACACACGACATTTCGGTCAACGATTCAAGAGAGCGATAACAGTGGAGCGAACCGATTCATCTTAATGGCATGGAAACGAGAACCTGCAGCTCATGATAAACATGAAGATATGACTGAGAATCAATAGCACTTGCAAAATTAGGATGTGCAATCCGTACTAGCAGTACGTTGGCTTGTGATGGTGGCATACAAAGCAGAAAGGGTCGTACGAGACCTGAGTTTATCAAAAGGTAATGTCCTCGTGCGCAGCAGTCGAGCTTGTAAGCCCATGTTCTTCGAATTTGCCGATAAACGCAGTCGCCTCTTTAGGAAGTATTTTCGCCAATGCAAGAAGTTTTCAGACGGCAAAACTCAACAATTCTTAATATTCTCATCTGGCCAGTGCATTTATATGGAAACGGAGTACAAGCTAAAACAAATGATCAATAATGTTCGTCATGTCATACCAGTGAGTCGTGTTAATAGGGCAGGGGGGGAGGGGTGGAGATAAGAGACAACTGCTTAAGCGGCAGCGAGGGTTTTGTGGTCATTCACGTGGGGTGGGGGGAGAGGAGACGGCGTGGAGTGCCACCAAACAACCCCACTTCACTGGGTCAGCAGCTGCTAGCAACAGCAGAAGCCCCCGCCATCCAGTTGGGAAAGCCGGTCTTGTACGCACAAAAGAACCGACTACAAGCTCCGAGCTTAAGTACATGCACTCCACCAAACCCTCACTGCAGCTTAACCAGTTGTCTCTTATCACCACGCCCCCAGGCACTATTAACACGACTCACTGATATGACGTGACGAACATTATTGACCATATGTCTTAGCTTTTACTCCGTTCCCATATGAATTTACTGGCCCGATGAGAATTCATCGAAAGCCCGCCGACTAGTCTTCTGAATTCTTAATAATTAAGAAGTCGCGAAAGTGGAGGCAACTTTAAAGTAACCTGGATAGCTTTTTAATATAAGCATCTATTGGTAATTGGAAGAGCATACTTTCAAGGAAAAATATGGGTATCAAGGTTTTACCGGGTGCGACAAAACTCCGTAAAGCACAGGAGGGATAATAGTTGACAGATGGAAAATGTTCCCGTAAATACGGCTGCCAATTAATAACGGATGATCCGGAAAGCACTTCATTTCTCTGCAAATCGACTTCACTCATTGATGAGCTAATGCGAAATAGAACAAAAACGGGGGTGGGGCGATGGGAAAATAAATTCGCAGTCGCTAAACGCACATGAACAACGACCGAAAAGCCTCGCGAAGATTTGAAGGGCTGCAGTGGGGAGTTTGGGGGTCTACTAAGGATGCGAATGACAAATCCTAAATTCGTATGCTGGCAAGAGCAAAATGAGAAATATTTGAAATCAAACAGAGGGTCCGAAAAGGGAACCGGGAGCGATAGCGTATTTACATGCACAAAGAACAGCAAAAGGACTGGGAGGCGAAAATTAAAACGACCAAGAATAATAGATCTGATTGTGGGGTGATGGCGGTGAGGCAGGGGGGCGGGTAGTTAAAGAGGGAGATTCAAAAGACAAAATGCAAGCGGAAAGGTCGGTTCTGACGACCGGAGCGGAGAGGGGGAGGATGACTGGGGAGTTTGGCAGCGATAACGATGCCCTCAATACCGGCCGTTCCCATTTTTGGTCCCCGATGCTGTTCCCTCCTCCTCAAGTGCCTCAAGTTTAAGAAGCAGGGCCTGGCGAAGGCGGCGGCAGCTAGAGCTGCGTACGGTTGCCAGTTGAACGCCTCAACGGCCTGACGACCCTCGACATAGTCGGCGACACCACGAACCACCAGGAAGGAGGTGATGCCGTTGCCAAGCAGAGACTCCAGCACCTGGTCGAACTCCGCGTCAAAAGCCAGCAAGTGCTGTTGGTTCGCAAAGAGGTCACGCAGGAAGCAGTCATCCGTGACCGGTCGACCGGAGCCGATGCAACCGAAACGCACCAGGGAGGTTCCTGGTAAGCACCAAGCTGCATCTGGCGGGGGCTCTGGATGCTTCACGTCTACCGCCACGCCTTCGCCTATCTATTGCAGAAAAGGTGCACCAAAAGGTGAGGGCATAATACAGGCTGCTGGGAAATACAACAGTTGTCTTGAACGTGAGGAATCTCTAGCATCATAGGCCAAATAACTAGGTTGCACGACTCACGGCCACGTCGTGCAACCGCAGAGAGGTTAAGCATGTGTCCATGATTTCAAGTAGAGCCTCCATAAGAAGGATAAAAACATTTACATGCGAAGTAAACACCCGTTTAAAAAACTGCGCAATCCAGGAATGGCCACGCCTAAAATTGTCAACTTACGTGGTACCTACTTACTTGCTTTTACTTGGTGCAGCTGCGATCATGCCTGAGTCAAACGGCCTCGATGATGTCAGGGATTGTACCTTACCAGGCGTGACGACCTACGACAGCAGGTCAGGCTATTTCAATCCATTCTCTGCGTCAGCGAAAGAGACCGAATACCGAAGATCCAAGAAGCGCCTTCGTGTGGTTGTGAACTATGTCGGGCCAGCTTTTGAGTACACCCTCTATCCAGTGCCTTCAAGTGGGTAACGGAGATGGATCGAGGGTAGCAACAATGAGCTCGTGATGGGACGGACGAAGAAAGTGGCCAAATTGCCTCAGTCGCCTTTCTGAGATGGCCTGGAATATTTTTATGATGTCGCAGCGATTGCTGACTCTCTCATTCGAGGTGTACCTCACGCGATGGATGCTCTTCAGGTAGTGGTAATTAAATACCTCCAGTTTTCACTCGCCTTGCACGCAAAAAACCCAGAATTTACAACTATAGATCACCGGCCGGACGGATGCGCGGTATACACGAATCTTTGTGGCGATGGAGAAACCACGTTGGGGCCATAGGCACTTCCTTAGGCCTGAGAAAACCCAGCGAGCAGCCTCGATTTGGGAGACATCGTTATCCTTACCCTGTGCATTCAAGAGAAACCTTGCCTTGAGGTCCGTAAAACGGTCTACTTCTTTCACCCGGCAGCCATTAATCGCGAGAGGTATCTTCTCCTGGTCAGGGATGCAGTCTGGAAAAAATTTTGGTCATCCCAGCGTTTATAGACAAACCGAGAGATTTAGCGACCTCATTTACCCATGGGAACATAGACAGCAGATCAATAAAGCTTGAAGCTAGCAAGGCGATATCGTCGGCGTAGTCGAGATCAGTCAGCCGGGGTTAAGGGACAAGCGAGTCCCGTAATCGATCGGTGGGCGCCTATTTACCAATGTGCACATTGCCTATCTAAACCGGCAAGACCACGAGTCCGTGGCTGAATGGTTAGAGCGCTGGACTTCTAAGCAACAGGTCGCGGGTTCGAGCCTCGGGTGTGGCACCACCTAGCGTTGGATATGGCTGGCTGATGACGGCAACGCCACGCCCCAAAGGCAGAAACTCAACCCAGCCAACTTCACGCATATTCTTTCCGAGAACACTTGTTCCAGTGATCATGGCTCCTCCTTCAGGATACAAACTTGTCGAACGCCAGACCGAAAACCGAACGGCTGGGAGATATCGCCATGGATTAAAACCCACACAGTGGTGGAGTGGTAGGCCTTGATCAAGACAATAATTGCAGCCGGTACACAATCAAGTGCCATTATCCAATCACATGGACGCACGATGGACGGAATCAACCACAGCAACGAAATCAACAAGGCATACGGTCGTCGGTTGTGGGCGGAATTCGAGAATGCACCTCAGTGCTAATATCTACTTCACACACCAATACGCTCAGCGTGGAATCCGACTTGGCTGGGCCTCTACGAGACACCCCAATCCTTCGGTCGGCGAAATGGCTCTGCCAAAGACTGCTCCTCTAAAAACGATACCGCGTGGAGAGGGAAATAGGCATAAAGGTTTCTGGGAGTGGGAAAAGTGAAGTAATTATTCACTTTATTCTCAGGCAGCATCGCTATTGGCAGTATGTATGACCTTCTTTTACGAGCGATATAAACAATCTCACGGAGGCGTTTTTCAATTTTGAAATTTCCACACGCCATAAAATTTCATGCCGTTCTCTGGTGGACAGGCGCCAAGGAGTAACTTGTAATTGCTGTTAGAAATACCAGAATGCTTGTTCAAGACTGCGTCTATCTCATTCAAGTGGTTGCTAGTTGAATTCAGATTTATGCAACTCCATAAAGACACGAACATAGTCATATATGTGCCCTTTAAGGCCGGAACACCAAGTAATTTGTATAAAATAGAAAAACTAAAGAACACAAGTCAGTGTCAAACACAATAAAGGCAAGTAGGTATGTCATAATGTACGAATTACATGAAGATTCTATGCTGGCAGTATGTAACCCCTCAGAATGGATGGAGGAAAAAGAAGACGACGAGCAAAAACCTTAGCAAACACTTACTTGGAGTTTCAATTTGTCGGATTCTGGTGGCGGCCTGGTGTAGTCGAACTCATTATCTTTGAGATTTTGCAGTCCCTCCTCAATATATCGCATCCAGCCGCACGCCTTGGGGGCCTTCTTGAATTCGCTAACGAGGAGTTTTGCGCAGGTCAGTAGAACCAGATCCTTAGGTGCAAAGTTTCTGTATGAGAAGAGAATGGGCGCCGCGGTTCCACCATTACTGGTAGCTCCATTAGATAATTCGTCAATCTTCTCGCAGTAGACGTAGAATGGTTCAGTGGCTTGTTGGTGATTGCCATTAACTCCATCAGCCTCTGGAGCCTCATGAAAGCTTGCTGGCGCGGACACAACAATATCGCCCAGGCGGGAGTGCTTGTTAAACTCGTAGACGTGAGATACGCTGCCACCGACACCCACCAGCAGGACATGTTGAATTGACTGGAACGCACCTAGTGGATTTTAAAAGCCGGTTTGGTAATATAAATACTCGTATGTTAGCAGTAAATTGTATATTTTAGGTAAGTTAAATGTGAGGACTACCAAGCAGGCGGGTGGTAATACTGCCGGAGGAAATCTTGGCTTGCAGTTCGCGGCCGACCATAGGCAACTTCACAGAGATCACCTTTTGCTTTCCAATGTATCCAATTGTGTAGACGTTTGAATCACCTGAAGGAAATAATTTGGATTAGTGCAATATATAAACGGAACATTGGGAAGCATACAGATCAGGAAAAAGAGATTTCCCATCAAGCGAAATAACGAAATTTGCAGAGGAAGTTGATTGATTCGAAGACAGGGACTTACGCATACTTCGCTGTGATTGACCACAATCGATAAGTTTTAAGTTATTCTCCAGGGCAATATGCCTGTTAAGGCTGGAATTCGAGATCACAGTACCCAGACAAATTTAGAATTCCGCACATCTTCGTGCGCACATAGACCTACATCTAAAGCGATTTCATATTTTAATACCAAGGTCTTGAGGTCTTTCCGCGAGGATGCAAAACTTTCCCCTTCTATGTAAAAGTGCTGACGCACCGTCAAACAAGGGCAGACTGGGGACGATCTAACAGACGATCAACTGAAAATTAAAGCCTGGCGTAAGATTTTAAGGTTGAAAAACATTTCAATGCTAAATTAAATAGATTAGTATGTACGGTAAAACACGCAGCAGTTACTGGCATGCATTGAGTGGCCAATCTCATACAAAATTAACCGAATTTCTGAAACATGTTTTCGATTGGTAAATATTTCGTAAAGGGGGTTGTAATATTAACTATTATGCAGCCTATTGCACAGATATTGCGGACACGGCAATGTGCAGGATTTTGAATCCACTGCTTTTCGGCCGCTTGCAATAAATATACGGAGTAAAAAATGGATACTTCAGAAAAATGCATTTATTCTATTGATTTTAGTTGCCCTTAAAAATTCGAGTATGATTTACAGGAAACATGCACAAAAATATCCTATCTCGTACTCATTTAACAGCTACGAACATCTCTAAATTTTATACGTAAGAGAAGGCCATTTTTTGGCTCTAAAGGTTTCCAACTACAACATTTTTAAGACCGTACAATATCCACTCAAATAGCACCGTACCTGTCCGTTTCAGAATGCTTCTCATTAAGCATATAACCTAGTTAACATCCATTGTAAAATTGTATGAGCACTATGTGTTATCTTCTCAATGACATTCAGGAGTTTCAGATTTTTCCACTAGGAAAGTACAAAGTGTATAGACTGGAAACCTTAAACGTAAACCCTACGGCAGATCGGAATCAGAAATATTCTGGAATTGGAAAACATTTGTAAAACCTAAATATACACGGCCTTTGAGTGTAAATACGAAGAAGACGTGATTGGCTACCATATGAATACAAGAAAGAATAATTATGTTTAATTTTTCTGTAAAATACATTTAAATTTATAAGGGCACTAACGATCAATAGAACGAAGTGGTACGAATCAAGTAGTCCTTTACTATTAAACGCGGTTTTTCGCAGGCGGTCGAAAAACAGTGCATTCCAAAGCCGCCATCCTGCAGTGTCCGCAATTGCGGACATGGCAAGCAGAGGTCAACAGCCGGCCACTTCACCTAAACTATGAGAAGGCCTTGTGAACCTTTCCTTGATTAAAACTAAACTTTTATGTACAGATTTACACCACATTTTGGCATTTATTCGTGGTACGATTTTGTAAATTACGATTTTTAATAAGGAAAAATCAACTCTCATATGAAATCTTCCCAGAGTTTCCTTTCCACTAGAATTGGGGTGGGGTAAGGGGTTGGTTCTGGAGGAAATCAGGTGGGGTCTGCTCGGTTGAAAAATGACTTTCGAATTTTTCGGCGCCGATTCTAATCAGAATAGAGCGACAAACTCGGTATAAAATCGGCGTAGAGTAGTCTAGACCTCTGAGTAGATTCAGATTCGAATTACTACTAGGGAATGTATTCGTTTTAGGTCGTAAGGTATTAATATTAAAACCTAACTGAAGTAACCCTTAAATTTATAAGGACACTTAAAATAAATAGAAGGAAATGGTACTAAGCAAGTAGTCATTTACTAAAAAACACGATTTTGCAGGCGGTCAGAAAGCAGTGCATTCAAAAGTCGGCAACCTGCAGCGTCCAGAATATATTCGCTTTAGTTTGCAAGGTAAATAATATTAAGCTCCACTTAGGAAACTCTTGCCAAACGTCAAGGCATGTCAGAATTTCGGTTATATGTGCACGAGATCGGTTACTGATTGTCCACGTATGAACGAAGAAAGCAGACGCGGGCAGATGAGACGGTCAGGAAAGGGCTTTAAAAAGTGTTTATCGGAGCAGTTAGTACTTCAAGAATACGGGTTAGAGTGCTCGACAGTTCCGTTTTAGGGCAGCAAATACGAACGACTGTCCGACAGAAGCTTTCTTGGAGCTTAGCGCCGCGCGAAGCACGCGGTTCAGTCGGAAGCATGAGAGGCACACCTGTGATTGTATGACATGTGAGGAGCGTTAGTGTTTAATGTCATATCAGTAGAGCGAAGTAATAACGACATACGCTGCTTCTAAGCGCACTGTTAACCCGTCGAGGCATGCATCGTGGTCCGACAGGATCGCCTCCTGACGGCGGATAGAACCATAAGCAGGATCGCCAGGAGAAGGTCAAACAGATACACACCGCTAACATTGGCATGCTCCAGGTTCAACCCAAATTATAACAGACTTAGCTACCCCACATTTTGGAATCGTGAACTCGAACACGTAATACTGAAAGAAATTTTAACAAGATACCCAAGTATGTATAAAAGCACGCTAAAATTTAGATAGTTTTATGGGATCAGCAGCCTGAAATTCATTTGTAGGTCATTATAAATAGCATTTTGGGAAAACTCGAGTTTTACGAATTCGAACAACAACAATGGTTAAAAGAGGAACAAAAATGAGTGTGGTAGCAAAAACATCATACATCGCCGTTGTTTGTTTAAAAGCATTTAACGGATCTGTGTCGTAAGGAGGCAATGGGAATAATTCGGTAAGAGTCAGAACAAGCGCCAATATTCGCGGCAACGCTATTTGACACCGATTATTTCCAAATTAACAGTTAACTTATTCAAGCTATCTAACAGATTTAAGTAGCAAGGCAAACATATTTACAAAAAAAGTCGATGTTTCCATAGGAAATGGTAAGCGCGCACGTCGGTTGAGAGCGGCAACTGACATGCAAGAAACTACTACATCAAATACCTCCTAGCATATTTAACTACGTTACTTTACGTGACTCCATTGGCCGACCGGCAACAGAAGACAATAACTGCTGATAAGTTGTCGCGTACGTTTGGATTCAAAAGACGCGGACAGATAAGTTGATGAAGCGATTAACCAGTGCTGGCTGTATTTTCATCAGCGAGCTTCAGGAGCAAACTAGGCTAACACGACGCAATTTCCTTGCTGGCAGCAAACATAACACACCAAAGACCAGATACCTTGATGGGTTTTGCTGTCTCTGGCCTCCTTGTTATCCCCATTGGGGTGGTGTCGAGTTTAGGTGCCTAAAACGTCTCAGCGGTTTTCCTTATATGGCTTGCAATACGCCGACACTGCTGTCGCGATGAGTTACTTGAAGCTGGAAATGACGGACTTCACTCGTAAAATATTTCGGTAGATAACGAGGGTGGAAAACCTCTAACCTTTACTGGTCATCTCCGGGGCATGCAGGTATAACAAGTGAAGTAAGAAATTAAACTATAAAAACACACCCTCAATCTTGTATCGCACGTAGGTGGTTTTACGTTCCATCAGTGAATCAACCGCCAACTTCTCACAGAGCAGGTTGGTGATTATGGCGATCGTGGGTTTCTGTTCGTGGGAGAGGGACCTCATGTTGTCAGCCCCACGCAACTCCTCGACTAAGGGTAAAGAAACCAGAAGACACAGACTAGCATGGATAATGGATAAAAAAATTAAGGCAGAACCCATCGAAAGAAAGCATTCAAGGGAAGCAATGTGGCAAAAGCGAAACGAATTCGGTATATTTTATCACTTCACTCGATATATGAATTGCAATAAGGAAAGATTACAGAGAAACCAAAATATTCTTTTCACCAGCACGCATTATCTGAGAATTAATGCGGGCAAATGAAATAGCCAGATGCCGCCCGAACGCATTTTCATGGCGAGTAAAAATCCACTATCTAAAGGTTGGCCTTCGATCGATCGTCACGTTCAAAGACGGTTATAATTATGGACGAGAAAAGTAGCTCGTCGAACCATGGATGAAGTCTACGGTGGCTTCAGAACAAATCATACTTCTTGGAAAAAGTCATGGGCATGATAGCGACCCTCGATTAAGTAAAGATATAATTTGAGGCCTTCTCTCTATTCGCCTCCACACTGAACGAGATAGGAGCAAGAGGAAACTGCTGTCGTATATGAACTACTTAATATAGCTTCTGGACGACTACCTAGGTGCGTATTTCACGCTAACTGACGAAGCGCAGGAGGAAACCCAAAGAACCCCAATAGGATCCACGGATCTCCACGATAGTCACTGCGGCGGTTGCGCGTGAATTAGAAACTACTGCCTCTCAATCCTACAAGCCGAAGTTATGGATGAGCAGCGCAGATGATGCCTTTGTTATCCTACGACGAGAAGTTGAGGAAGCCATGATGAATGAACTGAACGTAATTTTCCCCAAATTCAATTCACAGTGGAAGAGGAAGACTATGAACAGAACCTTTTCTTTTATGTTTGAGTTTCAAGGCAGA
Organism: Schistocephalus solidus; assembly: GCA_017591395.1. Classification (NCBI taxonomy): domain Eukaryota; kingdom Metazoa; phylum Platyhelminthes; class Cestoda; order Diphyllobothriidea; family Diphyllobothriidae; genus Schistocephalus; species Schistocephalus solidus. The sequence goes on along the minus strand of WEDG01010882.1, from coordinate 32,458 downwards.
AAGGTGAGTCCTTTGAACTGATGGATTTTGAAATGTGACCAACAAGGTGACATTTCTTTACTCTCAAATACTGTTAAATGAACAAATAAAACCTTCTGATAGAAGCGAACAGGTGAGTTCCAGGAACCAGCTCGGAAAGAGAAGATGTGACCGCAGAAGCGAGAAGTTTATTAGCGTAACGTTTCTGATTTTTAGTCAAACCCATCATCTGCGACGATCTCTGGTTCGTTAATTTCCCGAGTCCCTACGTTTCTAAAAGTAAAGAATATAAAATGGAAATCGCTTTTAACCACGTAGGTATAGTGATATTGTATGGGTGAACCACCGCCTCCACCCACCATGTTCCACATCGAAATCATGGACTTTACTAAGGACATTTTACATAACGGCCTCACAGCATGTCTGGCTTCATTAGGTGAAGCCCTCTACGAGCACTGCTCGTAAGCCGCTGGGTGGTCCCAGGCTAGATGACAAACAGCCAAATAAAAACCTCTGGCGTTTTAAACCCGGAAGTCCATTAAAATCTGCATCCGGCAAAATCAGTCACTACTCAAAAATCGGCTTTATCGACCGCACTACGGCTGCGGATATAAAAAGATTGTGTTCTTTAGCCACTTGGTTATTCTACACGAAACATTAAACCGACTGCTGAAGGCTGCTATAAAAGTAGTTCGAGGCTAGTTCACATCAAATAAGTAAAACCCCTGAGGACCGGACCAGCGACCGGTTGGTTAGAAGTTCAACGTCGTATAATTTTGGCCACTTTGGGGTGCTTGCGGGGCTCGAGTGGACGAGCAAGTCCCCGTGAAGCGCTCCGTGAGCGCCCATTTACCAATATTTCATGCAGTACAACTGCAGCTCTAACGACAGTTTATTTAATCGAGCAAAAAATTGCTGGCCCGACGATCATAAATCACCTATTAAAAAGGGCCGACCCTCTGACTTTGCATGCATGATGCATCAAGAGGTGCAAGAAAAAGTATCTTCTGCACTACGGTCTTCGAGACACGAAAACGGGCCATCTGGCAAAAGCTCTCACAGGTGAAAAGTATATCTGAACTCGTCTAAATACAACTGAGGGAAATATCAGACACAGATAGCCCGAAAGCCGTACACACCAAAGACAAGGAATCGACCACAAGGCCCTATGTGCCTGATGTTTCGCTGTCTAATGTGACCAAACCGGAAAATCCTGCACTTACGCATGTACATGAATACCAGCTAGAAGTTAGGAGACGAGAGCGTTTATCTCAAGTAGCCACACAAACATAGACTATATGACACATATTCGCATGAAAGAAAGCACGTATAAGGGCTGACAGATTGTGAAAGCAATTCAATCAGACGAGGAATGCATCAGTTTGCATGTTAATTTACAAGCCTCATACAAAATTCTCCATGAGGAGTGGAAATGGACACGATCAATTCCAACGGGGTGCAACTAAATACAGCGGACGCCTATTGGTAGGAACTTCAGTCAAACACAGTATCGCTTCTTATACACGGCTAACTGTTTTTAGCAAATTCATCATTCGTCTGAAAATCAGCTGGGGCGCCAGGTTCAACTTTTAATGCAATACAAGGCAGTTATTTTTAAAGAACTCAGTCTTCTTATTTACTCATTTACACGGGAAGAAGGAAAGTGCTATCGCTCCAGAGCACAACTTCGACTACAACTGTGCGGAGGGTCAGGGTCCACAGAGTGAACCAATTTTACGTTATCTGCAGCGAACCAGGTATTCGAAAGATGACTTGCTCCGCTGGCATGTCGAGCTGCCGGCAGGTTTCCAAGCACGAACCTAAGAAGATAACGGCACGACTGAAGGGCACTCCGGGACGTAGCTAGCATTTTGATTAGATTTTAAACTCCTAGTTGCCCTTCCCGATTTACGAAGGTCTGAAGTACAATGCCGGAGAAATATAACTTCGGGTACAGAAACCCATTTGTCCTTCATGTCCGCATCCAGATCCTCCACAAGATGAATAAACATATGGAAGAGAGACTCCCGCTTGGAAAAAGTGGCTTTCTCATAAAAGGCGAAGGCAAAATATTCATTGATAAAAACAATTGACTGGAAGAAGTGTCTTTGAGGGAAGAAGTGTCGGTTAAAAGCAGTTCAAGAATTCTAGGCCTAGCGGTTAGTTTTAATATTTATGAAGTCTGCCCTCATTTTGACAGTTTAATCTATATTTAAATACTTAGAGCGTCTGCGTGTTTACTCGCAGCAATACCAAAATATATACGAAAACATATTCCGAACTTTTAAGTTGTGTTCTAGAAGCATAGCATAAAAAAACTGTCTTTAGGCTCAAATACGTCGATAGGGATGTCTACTAAAGAGCTACGAACAAACTGCATCAGCACTGTCAATAAAGCATCTGCGGCATCTGCGGCACGGGACGCGAGGGCGCGGTAAATAGAGAGACCTACGCTTTATTTTGAAAGTAAAATTCCAAAAAAATAAAGTCCTCCATTCACCATAAAGAATCGTCCTTGAATGCGTCTCAAAATATCGATCAATTTAGACTTCCTTAAAAATGGTGCCAGCTGATGGTGCACTGATGACCTAATTTTTGTTTTTCGAATAAACAAATAGGGTTAAAATTCAGTATATAATGGGTGAAATAGGCCAATCGACGTACATAGAAGAGGATTCATATGCGAATGGAGAGCAGAAAAGATGGCGGCTCAATTTCAAAAGCCCGCCCACCAGCGCAAATAAATCGCATAGGTGTGAGACACTGCGTTTCCATTCTGTATGGCAATCGCACCTGCATGAGATTTCACCTGCCCTCATTGTCACCCGCCTCATCTTCCCCTCCAGTGAGATCGAGGACGTTTGCAGTTGGACATACTAGTTCGTATACGGCACACGTGGGCGGGCGGTCTAACATCAACCCCCACTGATGCGATTGTCTTGATTATCTTGCCATCGGACGGTTGGTTACGTGGAAGAGGTGAGGTTGGTACAGCGATAATGTGCTTACTGCGAACAAATTCATGTGAAAGCCACAGCTGCGCGGAGCTAGTCGCTCACGAGGATACAAACACCATGAGCGGTAACGGCTACATAGAGAATTCCAGATTATACCCACAGTACCAGTTAGAGGCCCTGTGCCCTTCTACGGACTGGCTTCAGGCCTCGTCTTGGCAAATAACATTACTACTACTACTAATAATAATATTACTACTATTAACACAACCAATAATACTGTTACTACTAATAAAACTGCTACTAGTACTACTGACAATAAGCCTCCGACAGGAAGACATGCAAATTCCAGTAGGCCGATAAAAACTCTAATTAGGGAGCACAATTTAGGAAGAAATCACGGATATCAGCCACTGCAATTTGCCCGAGGAAAAACAAGGCAGGTAGAAGCCTCACCTTTGTGTAGGACCTGCAGATTGCGTCGATAGCCCATCTTTTTGGTCGGCGCGCTGTCGATAGACACTGACTGGATAACGTTGCTCTCCTGCAGCTCCTTCAGTTGCAGGGTCAGGAGGCCAACGTCATCTATGTTTGTGATGCTATAGGAGGGAAAAAGATGGGCTACAGAGAGAGGGGGGGCGACGGAGAGCAGAATTTCAAGAGGCATGAACCAACTCAACAGAAACACTAAAACCAGTATGTAGGGACAGTTTCGGAGGTGGAGGCTAGAAAGCTCCGCTCCATGATTAATATTTCCGATCGCAACCTACAGGACATCGGGCCTGTGACTCAATGCAAGGACGTTAAACATATTAACGTTCAATGGCCAAGTAATCTAGATTCGAATTCCAGCGACGTAAATCAAAAAACAAAACTAACAGTTCGGTCAATCAACGTGTAAAAAACGAAAACAGTGGTGACGTATGGGGTCTGATCAAGAGATAGAAGTTGGTTGGTGCGCACGAACGAAAAGAGTGAAGAACAACGCGAAGTAGGCGTTACTCGGGAGGATCGCCATTAAGACCACTACCAGTATCGCCAAAAAACCCACCTATGAAGGTAATGGACGAGTGCTAAGTGGCTTTTGAGGAAAGTCAACGTATCAAGGTAAGCACAAATCATAAAAGCTATACAACCTCCGAAGGCTGGCTAGTAGAAAACGAGAGTAGAGAAGTAGTGGAATAGATTATTGAGAACGCGCTGGGCGGAAAACGATGGTTTCCGCCAGATAACGGTGTCGAATAAGATAAAAATAACCAAACGAAGAACACAAGGAGGGGGAAGAAGAGGAGGAGGAGGAGGAGGAGAAGAAGAAGAAGATGAAGAAGAAGAAAAAGAAAAAAATAATAATAAGAAGAACAGAATGTCGACATTGCTACCACGGGTGGCGAAACCCTGCCGTTTGGCGCTTAACATCGAACCTAAATCAAAGAGAGGATATATTTATCCAAGGAACATCAGGAAATGAAGGACAGGTATCAAAGAAGAGAGGGTAGAAAGATAAATAAAACAACTTTTGTAATAAAATGAGCGGTGGTTTTTACCGCCAGTGCCCGTTAACTTCGCACCAAAGGGAGATTGTTGATCCCTTCAAATTCCATCACCAAATCAACGAATGGGCAAATTATCCAACAGTGATTGTTCAACACTTCAAATTGAGTATTGAAACAAAATGCAAGTAGTAGTAGTAGTAGTAGTTGTAGTAGTAGTAGTAGTAGTAGTAGTAGTAGTAGTAGTAGTAGTAGTAGTAGTAGTAGTAGTAGTAGAATAAGTAGTAGACGTAGTAGTAGTAGTAGTAGTAGTAGTAGTAGTAGTAGTAGTAGTAGTAGTAGTAGTAGTAGCAGTAGTAGTAGTAGTAGTAGTAGTAGTAGTAGTAGTAGTAGTAGTAGTAGTAGTAGTAGTAGTAGTAGTAGTAGTAGTAGTAGTAGTAGTAGTAGTAGTAGTTGTAGTAGCAGTAGTAGTAATGAGTGAGAACGGTCGCGTGAAACGACGGCAGGGAAGTTATTGCTAGAAAGCATATAACAAATATGAATGGTAATGAGGCGTGCTGATAGGAAGTGCGTAAGGGAACGACAGACAGCCACCGTGAAGGGACGAGGGAGAGTCCTACGCGCATAGAAGGGACGACTGCCTGCACAACCAGCGAATCCTGGCCTATGGGCAGGCCGTAGACTATTCGAGACAATGCCGCTGGGCTGACTAATCAGCAGCCAGTGCTGAATGCTGCCCGGAAGTGGCAGAATGCATGCAATTTGCCAGGGTATGCGTCGGACTCGTGCGAGACCGCCGCTTAGCCTGACAACAGGCAGGGAACCAGCACTGTCTACCCGTTCCGTACATTCAGTCCGGACATCTTGCTGTCAGTTATTGGCGGGGATAGAAATGAGCTGACGAACCACCTGTGGCCTAGAAATGACTGATGTGTGCTTTGAGGGAAAGCCCTCAAGACCTCGGCACAGACGACCAGACGGTGACAGTAACTTAAGCTCTAGAATGTTCTTCCATTAGTCTGCAATTGCTGCTTGCATGTTCTGCCATCCCTTGCCAGCACCAAGACCACCACCACCAAGGCAAATACCTGGATACGGAGAAACAGTCAGGATTTGTGCAAAACGTCCATAGGTGCCTCGACCCACAGGCAAATAACTCACCAGCTATGACACTTAACTGCAGTCCACCGTAGTGTTTAGCAGCCTGAAAATAATTTATTCGGGAAAAACACAGACGTAGTTGTGGGAGAGGGCAGAGATACGGCGTTTAAGAGGATGCCAAGGCATACAGGAGGCACATAAAAGTGCCTAGAGCCGGTCAGCACACAGACGGACACTCACATCTAGCGGCGCGAAAGGTGGGCAAACATTACGGCCAATACAAATGGCTATAAGTGCAACTGCGAAGACGCAGGCCACACCTGATTTTTTTGTTTCTCCGAAACGGCCGAATAAGCTGTTAGGAAGTCCGTTAGCTTTTTTTAAAAAAATGGTAAGCTTGTAGAGGGCTTCGATAAATATCTAACATTCGACTTCACGTTTTACTTCTGCGCAAATGTTCGACCTTCTATCTCGAGCCTTGGAAAAAACGAGAATTGACTTGGATGGCGCTTTATCGAGCTGGCCAAAAAATCGTTAAGCTGTGATATTTTAAGAGGACTTCAATCTAAAACTGCTAAACAACGCCTATTTAAGTCTTTTTAGGATCTCTATAAAAATATTAAACCTAGAAAGAAAGCATTCTGCATTAAAAGTTTTTACCTGTATGGAGTGTTTTGACTGCAAATAGACCATTCTACTGATTAGTACAGGCAGGATAGAGTTAGGTAACTGGAGGGTGTGTTCATTCTAGTACTGGCTCTGCCCGTTCAAAAAAAGCGAGTACTCCAAAGTTAACAAAAGGCACTGTAAAATTGAGGTTCCTTAGACGAAAAAATTCTGTATCCGTTCGGCCTAATTTTTTCTATTTAATGTTAGCTAGGGTCCCATTATCAGAGGCGTCATTTTCCTTAGCATTCGCGGATCTCTAGAGCTCAAAAATTTCCATCGTACAAAATTTAGGGCGTTTGGTCATGAAGTGTACAGTTGGCATCAGAAAAAGCATCTTCTACGTCCTAATGACACCCTGACGGATGGCTGAGGGACCATCAACGTCCAACACACCTCTATCGGTACGATAATAATACTACCTTACATAGATGGCCATGAATGGCTGTATGCTAGTTGGCGGGATCGAAAGAGGTGATTTTTAAAGAAGAAGAAGAAGAAGAAGAAGAAGAAGAACTGTGCCATGCATCGAGCGACAGGGCCATCATGTGACGTCATGAGATCAGGCGCACTCGCAAGACAGGAAATCAACTTGCTGAAGGAGCGAAGAGATAGTTCAACAATCATACGATCGCGCAGGGTCATCCTCTCACCCATGAATAAGTCCCTAGACAACAGTTGTGGGACGTACGTGAAGATGGTGAAGTAGGCATGAGTGTGGGATGAGGGACCTGCAAAATTCAGGATTACTGTTCTCATTTGTATGAGAAATCGGTAAAAAATGTTATAACAGGGAAACAATGAGGGAGGTGCCGATTCAATCCAGCAAAATTGAATTATTCTTTCTGCCTTTCCTGCCGTCTCCGCCGCAGACTGACCCAGTCGGCGCCTAATCATTCACTCATCAGACACTGTAGTTCTCCGCGACTGAACGAGGTTACACTAACGCCTGCATAGCGGCAACCCGAAAGGCGGCGCCTTCAATTTCCCCCCTTGTCTGGGCGTGTTCAGGCAGAAGACTGACTCAAGATGACTGGCGATGATGCTGGATGACGTGGTTCACTAGGTAGGGTTTTGCCCGACAGCCAATTGCAGCGTTTTTCACATCTGCACGGAGCCACAAATGAGGTGAAAACCAACGTTTAATAACCAGCTTTTTTATGGCTTGGCGTTTGAACGAACAGCAACTTGCCTTACCCCTTAGGCAGCTAGACGTCGCAGTGATCTGTCTGCCTGTCACCCAACGCACGACCCCCACCCTTCATGGGCTAAATAGGTGAGGGGCCGTTAGAAGGGGATCGTAAAATTATCTGAGGAGTCACAGGTGGAATCGAGCCAGGTGGACCTCGAGCCAGACACGAAAGTGTCCCTGTGCAGGAAAGCACTATCAAACTGGGGATGAGTGCCCAGAAAGTAAATGCCGACATACTTACTACATCTGCACAATCGGCCATCTTGAAAAACTCGCCGAAAAAGCGGTCACGAGTTCATTCAGCATGTGTTGGAGTTTCCGCCTCTGCCGAGTGGGCAATTCAGTGATAAAATTCCCTTCAAACATTACGGTTTCCAGAATTAGTTAGAGCGATAGCAAAGGCTTGCCAACACTAAACGAACATGCTTTGAACCCATTTTGTAAAATGAGCGGCCGTGTAGATCCGATCCTTTTAAGAATTGTTATCGAGTCCCTTTTCAGCGTACGAGAATGCAACCATCAGATTAATCAACTGTCAGAAATGGAGGAGAAGGAGGAGGAGAAGGAGGAGGAGGAGGAGGAGGAGAAGGAGGAGGAGAAGGAGGAGGAGAAGGAGGAGGAGGAGAAGGAGGAGGAGAAGGAGGAGGAGGAGGAGAAGGAGGAGGAGAAGGAGGAGGAGAAGGAGGAGGAGAAGGAGGAGGAGGAGGGAGGAGGAGAAGGAGGAGGAGGAGAAGGAGGAGGAGAAGGAGGAGGAGAAGGAGGAGGAGAAGGAGGAGGAGAAGGAGGAGGAGAAGGAGGAGGAGAAGGAGGAGGAGAAGGAGGAGGAGGAGAGGAGGAGAAGGAGGAGGAGAAGGAGGAGGAGAAGGAGGAGGAGAAGGAGGAGGAGGGAGGAGGAGGAGGAGGAGGAGGAGGAGGAGAAGGAGGAGGAGAGAAGGAGGAGGGAGAAGGAGGAGGAGGAGGAGGAGGAGAAGGAGGAGGGAGGGAGGAAGGGAGGAGGAGGAGGAGGAGGAGAAGGAGAGGACACGAGAGAAGGAGGAGGAGAAGGAGGAGGAGGAGGACACGAGGAGGAGAAGGAGGAGGAGAAGGAGGAGGAGGACGAGGCGAGGACGAGGAGGAGGAGAAGGAGGAGGAGAGAGAGAGGAGGAGGAGGCACGAGAGAGAAGGAGGAGAAGGAGACAGCAGAGGAGGACGAGGAGGAGAAGCCGAGGAGGAGGAGAAGGAGGAGGAGAAGGAGGAAGGAGGAGGACGAGGAGAGAGGAGGAGGAGAAGGAGGAGGAGGCATGAGGAGGAGGAGGAGAAGGAGGAGAGAGGAGGAGGAGGAGAAGAGAAGGAGGAGGAGTAGAAGGAGGAAGAAGAAGAAGAAGAAGAAGAAGAAGAAGAAGAAGAAGAAGAAGGAAAAGAAGACAGGTGAGGACCTGAACACAGGACACGACCACACATAGACCAGTAGACCACACGGACACAGTGCAGACACGAATGGACATGGAGCCGGAAACAGAGACTGGACACACAGCCCTGGAGGGCAGACCAGACACAGGACACGAGCCACTGGAGGCAGAGAAGACCGGAGCACAACGCGTGGCAGAACTATGGACACAGAAGAACTGGAATCCAGCAAAGATGGATGGGACAACCAGTGGCCCCATGGTAGACACAGCCCGAGAACGAGAAAGCCGAGACACATGGACCCACAGAACAGGCTGAGCCACACGAACACAGCCCAGATGAGACGAAGACCCAGCAGTGCCTGGAAGGTGGAGACGGACCACAGACCCCAGAGACTGGAAATATGGACACAATGACGCCAGGCACATAGTCTCATGCACAGCAGCCACCAAACACAACAAGGAAGCACCCTGGAGTGGAAAGGAAAAGAGGCACACGCCGGAATGAGGTCAACCGACGAAGGAGGACCAGTGTATGAAGACCATGAATGACCGACACAGACAAGAAGAAGGAGAAACTTGTGAATAGGAGACATGGACATCACAACGAATCGCCACACAACACAAAAGTGGACCCACTGAGTAGACCGAGGAAAGAACAGGAAAAGAGAAACGATCCGGGTACGTGATCTGATCCACAGATGAAGACGGATCCCAGCCCGACAGAACGACGGAGACCCCAGGCAGAAGGCACACACAGCGACACACAGCAGCATGGACCATGGACCATGGGAAACTAAAGGAACATGCGACATGGAATCGATGACTGGAACACCAACAAAGTGGATAAATCACTGAGAAGGAGACAGCAGCCCGACAAGACACGTGAGTGGCCGGAGGACTCAGGCCACATGGACAGGAGGACAGAAGTGGAGTGTGCAGCACAGAGAGCAGCATGTGGACAGAGTGGAGAGAGAAAGGTGTGAGAACGGACACATGCCACATAGCAATGGAGAGACCACGACTGTAGTGAAAGAGCACGACTGGAAACATGAAAATGGACAGCCTTTGTGGCAGAGGAAGAACTTTATCCCATGGAAACTGAAGCATGGATAGGTGCAAGACACCGAAGATGATTAGTTTCTGCTCTGTTTGAACATGCAGGAGTTATTTCCGGAGAGCAGACCAGTGTTAAACACATTCTGCCCGAAACTGAATCAATCGTCGTCACTGATAATTATCAGGGTAAGCAAGTATGTTGAGGGAAAGCCGACGTGAGGTAATTAGCGAGGCAGTAGGCAACTATCGGTAAATAGGAGCCCTCGGTGGTATACTGATTTATCAGAGCTAAACCTACGTTAGTTTGATGTCCACCGGTGGGGTGGGGGGTTAGGTGAGGAACGCTTGTGTTGCGGAAGGGTAGCTCTAACCTGTGGTTGGTTGATGTGTTGCCGGCCAAACGATTTGCGATAGTCCCAATGTGAGTCAGCACTGGTACCTTGACGAATAGGGGTAGTGCACAATCGGGAAAACATGATGCGCATTTCACCAATGCTTAAGGCGTGTAGAGTGGGTGATCGGGTTTGCGACCCAATCGAATGGATGAGGATAAAGTTAGGCAGCAAAACTTCCTAAGTGGACTAGACGGAGATAAGTGATTGATCACTGTCTCGGTTTGTGAAGGCTGGACACTAGTTAAAGTACACCCAATAATAGCTAACAGAGCTTGGGTACCTACCACAGCTGTGCGCGAAAACATTTGCAGACTCGTCTTCGTAATTCTCTGTTTAAGGTATATATGCTTAGCCTACTAAAGCACAGAACCACGATTTCCTGTAGGTGGTTGGTCAGCTGATGGTGCTCCCCAAGCTAGCACAAACAGTCACCGGGTGTTTCTCAAATCTTTTATTGCTTCTTAATTGACAGGCAATGCGAGGCCAGCTCTTCAGATAATGGTTTCAGGCTGTGAAGAGCGGGCATGAAGGATAGGAGTCATTCGAACTACTAAACTTAACGAAATCTAACTGATATTAGGGTCTGGGTCTCAACTAGGCCAACTTAGCCAAGCTGACGTTTAAAGCGTTTAGACACAATAAACAGCAGAAGGCGAGACACCGACATACAGCATGGTCATGCTCAGTGGCAATACCGTTAACTCGTGATCCATGAACAGGAGGAAAAGTTGAATTGAACGAACTGATTTAGGGAAGGTGGCAAGTCGCGAGAACATAATTTGTTGCAGAACAGAAAATCAGGAAGAGACGAACGACTACCATGAGTCCTGCCCGGTTTTCTTACCCTTCCCCGTCGAGTTCTTTGTAAAAAGGCAGAGTGTTAGATAGCACACTCGGCTGAATGTTCGGCTGTCAATTTGAAGTTATTATAAGTAGAATAGCCAAAACACCGCACTTGTTTGTCACTTTCCATTTACTTTTGATGCCCTTATAGATTCAAACATATTTTATATGAAAGATGCATAAAATATTTCTTCGTGTACTTATCGCGTAGAAAACTGCGTCTTCTTTAAAATGAAAGGGTATATTTCAGTTTAAATATCCCCATCTGTACGCGAGTGATGCACATCAAACACTAATTAAATTCTGCATTGTCATTAAGCGTTATCTATCGCAGTCTACGCGCCAATTCCTCCCACAAGCAAACAGATGCAGCAGAACGAATTTTTCATAGCCAGGTTGCGTGAACATACCACTGACCTTCGACAAAGTAAACTGAGTCGTCTTATGCAGCTATTTCCAGCCTGACCAAAATTCCGCTTTTGATTTTAGGGCAAACGATTATGGGCGATTCAGCAGCGCTATCCTGGGTGAGATAATCTAGACACCCAAGTTCGTCGGTGATGCGATCAACGGCTCGTTGGAGTTATTTTTCGCTTGAAGATAGTAATGTCACCGGGCGAATTCCTAATTCATAGTCGCGATCAAGGTCGATGCAGTGGCCTTGTGATTGGTGACATGCAACGTTACACCGCTAGCTCCAATAGACCCCTAAAGATGAGCGTCAAAAAGATTGAAGTCTCAGCACCAGTCTCCTACAAACGTTTCACTTTAATTTGCATTTTCAACGCAAGCTTTTCCAGGTCTCTTAATCTCAAACCAGACAAAACCACTGAGGCCAAGTAGACATTGGCGATTGAACCACGTGCAGTCTGTTATGGATGAGAGACGAAATGTACAATAACAAAAATGCGAGGGAAAAAAGCGAAAAGGTATAAGCCAGCATTTGAAAGACGGCTTTAAGTGGGAAAATTTGAGGCGAATAGAATCGGTGGAGCGCTTAGGCAACTTCTGTCATGCGGGTGAGTCAGTTGTCACGGCAACGCTTGGATGTGTGAAGTTGCAAAGGCTAACTGCACGTTTTTGACGAGCGCCATAAAGATCCTAGTCAAATTAACACATTCGGTTAGAAAAAAAAATAATAACAAGGCTCTAGAGATAGCTATGCAACATCAGATACTACACAAGGGCTGCAGTATTTTAAGAACGCAGTTTCCATGCCATCCATCACAATTAGCAGTCCCTGTAAGCATTGCAGATGGTCGTAATTGAGGCGATGGTGGCCGGTTGGTCGTTAATGCCCGTGATGTCATCACTGTTCTTGGCGTGACAACTTCTGGGCCAGTTGATTCGCTGATAATCCCTTTAGAAGTGGTGTTTGCCTGCTCGGTCCTATGTGGGCAATTACTCTGCCCAGACGAAGCCTACGCATGGCGTATGAACGGGTGAGGGGTGGTCATTGTGTTCATCGTTGTGCTCGAATGTGAGCCGAAACGCCGGGCGAATAAAATTCTGGTTAAAAAATTTCATCTGCTTCTCAGTTGCTTCCTGGAGCATGCCATTACGCTTCCTTTTGCAAAGAACTAGGCCGACGTTGAAAACACTTCTCAAATGTCCTGGAATCAAACTAGCAAGTGAGGAGACGGTAACACTGAGCGTTATGAAAGGAGTCGCAGAATTAGCAGTCGGTCATTGCGAACCTTTGTCTTCTGCTAAGACATACTTTTTGCCCAGATTGGCTTAAATGGCCATGTGCGTATTTTGTGCATCATCATCAACAGCATTCAACCAAACACGCACAACCCAAAAACGAATTAACTAGAGCTGTGGTCAGCGTAATGCGATGGTAGTGTTCGAGTAGGCCAAGTCGATGCCGTCAGTATTCGATGCAAAGTGAGATTGGGTGGCGGGTGACGTCTGCTATGGAGCGTCTACATCAAAGTGAGTTTAAGATTTGAGTGATTTGGATTATGTTAGTCAAGGCTTGCACAGCAAAGACATCGATCTCTCACAAATTCACCTCGTTAGAGCAACAAAACCAGACGACATTGAGCGCTGTGGTTTGCCCGGTTTCGCCTGCTAAAATGTAAGAACTGGTGTGGTAGGAGTGATACTCCGGCCACTCCTGTCTGGTGCATTGTGCAAAAAGAAGATAGGGGTTCGGCCGCTGAATATATCACAGCGCAAACGGAGCAAATATTGAAGTGTCCAACTTTATGTAGCCGGAAAATTGGAGTTACCGTCCTTCCATCAGCGGTTGACTTTTGATGCACCAAAATCCAGTGCCCGCATACGGTATTCATGTACGCTTTTCTGTGAAGCACACAAACCTGATCCGCAAATTCTCGCTGATAGCAGAATAGGGCTGCTGAGTGAAGGAGCGAGGGGTAGGGGACGCTCGTGGTGCACCGTGAAACGTAAGAACAAGGATGAAAAACACACAATGCCCCGCTCTGGCCTGTTTCCCGTTCGCCAAAGTCCAATTTTGAGGACAACACTCACTGATCCGATTCCAAGCAGATCAAAAGTAAACAACCGCAGAAGCAGCTGCGGCAGTAACAACAACATTCGAGCGCAACCTTAAACACACGTTCAATAGGCATTGGGGGGGGAGAGAAATGTAAGCAAACACCAGACATAGCTTAGAGCTCAAAGACTAGGCTTTTACGTGTCATCTATCAGCAGATCCGGTGGGAGACGAAAGGGAATTCACTTGCTGAAGACGAAAACAGATACGACTGTGATCACCAGTGGATGTGTGCGGGATACGAAAAGGAGATGGTGGATAAGGAGTTACTCTACACATTCCACATTTCACGTCGCTGACATTCGAGTATGGGGCAAGACACTAAAACTCTGAAGAGACGGAAATGCAAGTTAGCGGCGGCATAGAGACATCGCACAGGCGCCCTTACGCAAGTGCACGAAGAGGGTGGCCACTAGGGAACGCTGGCCGTAGAAGACGTACAAAAAACACACTCTGATCTTCATAATGTTGTCAGCACAAGAGGATGACTACACACGGGCGAATAAAGGGCAGCGCAAGATGATTTTTAGTGCCGGTAATGACCATCGTTAGGTTTTTTCACTTGGCCAAGCGTCTAGCACACGGCAGAGCGAGACAAGTGCCAAACAAGCAAACCGAGTAACAGAAGACTGTGCTAAGTAAAGTCATAACAACATGGCTGATGTCCTTTCCACCAGTAAACACGCAAACTGGGGCCTGCTGAAAAAAATCAGCCTGGCGAACTGAATGCAAATACTTCATGACTGGAAATACAGAGGCTGCATCGTCTACACCGAAAAGGTGATTTCATTCAAGTAACTGCAGTCTAGATGTGCATGCAATGGGTATGATTCAGGCTGCTTTTACGCTAAGCTTGATGGTCTCCTAAGTACGAAACTGATAAGGAGTGAGGCAGCATGCACACATTTTCGGTGACTGACACATTAACCGCAGTAGTCCAGTAAGTTCACCTGTCATACTTAAATAATACATTTTGATGTGAACATGACTGTGTCGGGAGTCGGATACTCTTGGAAAGAAACCCTGACGCTTCCAGAGAAAAGTAAACCGGCTTGCAAAATGCAGAGCTTCCCTTCGAAAGGTAAAAGGATATCTCCAATAACCAGCCAGCCAAATAAGCTAAGTTGGAATGACGAACAAATGAGAAAGCACTGCCCTCTTAAAATGACATTTCTATAATAGAAGCGTCTTACAGTAAGAATAAAAGGCCATCAAATGTGTAAGGCAGATCTCCCTGTAAGAATATCACACGCTTCTCACAAAACTGGGTTGCTCAGTGCATTCAAAAGGGATTCGGAGACTCATGGTGACGTAAAAAGACCAGTGTTTAACAGGTTTGGTGTGCGTATGACTGGAAGCGGTTACAACAAATGGACCAATGGCAAACATCTGCAGGTGTTGTTTTAAAAGTAATTGTGACATATCTCTCCTCTAGCTCAGCAAAGTAAAACATGTTGGGAACCTACCATTATGACTTGTTTGCAGCTCTTATCTTTTTTGGCAAATATAAACTCACCGATCACTTACGGGACTCACTCGTTTCGTTCGGCCTTGGGGCTCACTCTTAAGCCTCGTTAGCAGGCGCACAGCGACTAGTAGTAAAGGCAGTAGAAAACTACCGATAAATGGGTCAGGTATAGTTGGCTGATGACAGCTAGTAAGCCAGAAACGGCCATTCCAGTCTCCCTGGTCTTTGTCGGTAATGGTGTACGGATACTTTTTATTACTAATCCATTTCAGGTCGACTTCCTGTCAGGGAAAGGATGAATAGTCGGAGCGAAGAAGCTTTAAAAACATAGGAAGTGAAACTGGTATGTTGAAATCGGCCGTGGATAAATATCTTCCTTAAACAAATACAGATAAGAAGCTTCCAGTAGGCAAAGAAGAACATTATGCACGTTACTATTCCATTGAGCAGAGCTCACATGCTCATTTGGCGCGAAGTAGTCTTTACGTTTCACTCATTTGGGTGTCTAGAAGCTTGGGTTACGTGCTCATTTTCTAAACGAAGGGCGCACCCTCGAGAACGGAAAATCCTTCTATAAGACGTAATGGGCATCGAAATCATGCGGTGCTTTCCAAACTGCTGATCCAGTTTAGTCCAGGGGCTGGTGCGGCACGCCGCTATTTTTAATGCCACTGCAGTGAGGCGCTGCGCAACAGAAAAGTCAAATCCGGAAGGAACCAATTTTCGTACACGGGTTACTTGCTTTTATCGTTTACATTTAATTTACGAAAGAGCCAGGTCTACTTTCCAGAAAAAATCTGGCACAAAGGGTGCAGGAGAGTATGATACGTATGTAAAAATGATTGTCCTTCACGTCCTTTTTTCACCTTGACACCTGCCTTTAAAGATTTCCATGTCCCTTTGTAACAAGATTTCGGTATTCCTAGTCGCTGCTGTGGGATGAAAGATCACCATTCTAGCCTCAGATCCAGGTTTCAGAAAGCGGACATGATTAGTCACACGTCTTTTTGTGACTGCAAGCGGACGCACACCTTTGCCATATAAGAGTCATAATACTTGTAGTACTACTTGTTTGTAGAATGGGCATTACGTGGTTATTCCACAGTGGTTGATTGTCTTCGTCCCAAATGTTCATTAAAATTTCGGGTCTGACCCAAAAACGTCATTTCTAAATCACCTGACTCCATGTCCTGCACTTAATAATTTCAGAAATAATTTCCCCGATTATTCTTTGGAGTCCATAAACCAGAAACCACATAGAGAACGCTGGGGGACCCATTGAGGAGCCGAACCCCTCGTTTATGTGTCACGCAGCAGCAGAAACATCGGCGAAACACGTGTCTGGGCTTTAAGCTAGTATCTGTGTCGGAGGTACGGTATAACGTCTTTGCCATATAAGATTCATACTACTTGTTTTTAGAATGGGCATTACGTGGTTATTTCACAGTGGTTGATTGTCTTCGTCCCAAATGTTCATTGAAATTTCGGGTCTGACCCAAAAACGTCATTTCTAAATCACCTGACTCCATGTCCTGTACTTAATAATTTCAGAAATTATTTCCCCGATTATTCTCTGGAGCCCATAAACCAGAAACTACATAGAGAACGCTGGGGGACCCATTGAGGAGCCGAACCCCTCGTTTATGTGTCACGCAGCAGCAGAAACATCGGCGAAACACGTGTCTGGGCTTTTAGCTAGTATCTATGTCGGAAGTACGGCATAACGTCTTTGCTATATAAGATTCATACAACTTGTAGTACTACTTGTTTGTACAATGGGTATTACGTGGTTATTCCACAGTGCTTGATTGTCTTCAACCCAAATGTACATTAAAATTTTGGGTCTGACCCTAAAAAGTCATGTCCGAATCACCTGACTCCATGTCCTGCACTTAATAATTTCAGAAATTATTTCCCCGATTATTCTCTGGAGTCCATATACCTGAAACCGCATAGAGAACGCTGGGGGACCCACTGAGGAGCCGAACCCTTCATTGCTGTGTCACGCAGCAGCAGAAACATCGGCGAAACACGTGTCTGGGCTTTTATCTAGTATCTATGTCGGAAGAACGGTATAACGTCTTTGCCATATATATATATATATATATATATATATATATATATCGCGTTAAACATCTCCTGAAGAAGACGAAGAAGAAGAGGGGCGAGTTCATGGATCAAATTGTATTTGTACTGACGTTTCGAAAGCCTTCTCGCTTCCATCATCAGAGTAAAAAGCTTGCTGCTCCTGGTGGTCTTGAGTTAGTCAGTCTTGCCGCGTGCCTTGTATTATATCCATGGTGGACGCGTGAACTTTGACCTGCCCGATCGCCGCTGACTTCCTTAGACCTCCCCGAGGTTGAACGCCGGCGGGCTCGCGTGACTGCTGTCACTTGCAGGCTTTCAGGGCATTGTTGAATTCAATCTTTCACGACATCCAGTTTACCATGGAGGAAGAAGTCAACAATCAGTTGCCCTTCCTTGACGTCCAAGTTACAAAGCTGGCAGACGGGAAGAATAGGACAACGGTCTACCGTAAGGCAACCAACACTAGGCGTATCCTCCATTTCCGAAGCAACCACCCTGTTGGCCACAAACGCAGTTGTGTCAGAACCCTCTTCCGACGTGTCCAAACACACTGCAGCGACGACAGTGGGAAGAAGGAGGAGATGGAGTACTTACATGCCCCTTTTTACAGCCAACGGTTATCCAAAGTCCTTCATCCGCAAATGCCTCAGGAAGCCTCAGTTTGAGCGGCCGAATGAAGAGAAGCCAAAGTTTTGGCTCGCAATCCCCTATGTGAGGAACGTTTCAGAGGCGACTGCAAGAATCCTAAAACCTTTTGGGATTGGCGTGGCTCATAAACCAGAATGCACTATCAGACAGCAAGTCATGAAGCCCAAAGACCCGCTACCAGTGACAGAACAATCAGCAGTGGTCTACAGCATACCATGCCAAAATTGTTATGCAAGGTATGTTGGTGAAACTGGCAAACGCCTGGGCACAAGGTTGCATGAACACCAACTTGCAATCAACCGCAAAGACAAGTTGTCTTTGGTTTATGTTCACGCACAACAGCTGAACCATGATTTCGCCTTTGACAAAACAAGGGTGATTGGCCGAGCCAATGAGAAGATGGCCAGATTGGTGCTCGAGAGCTGGTCCTCGACTGGTACACTCAACCGAGCTATAGACTTACATCCCGCCTACCAGGCGCTTCGTACACGGCTCGGATCAGTTCGGCCAGGGCCAATAAGGCAAACGAACACACGGAACCGAGAGCCCAGGCTCACGGAAAAGCGGGGTGGCGGCCGAAGGTCACATGACCAAAGTCAAACACTGCCTCACAAATGCGCCCGTAAAACGGATAACAACTCACGAGAGCAGAAACGACTGCTCAGTCCGCTGATTGACGTGGGGGAGGCCAACAGGCACGCTGCCTTGCCTAAACCTACGACGGCTCCAAAGGGGACAGCAGTCGCGCGAGCCAGCCGGCGTTCAACCTCGGGTAGGTCTAAGGAAGTCAGCGGCGATCGGGCAGGTCAAAGTTCACGCGTCCACCATGGATATAATACAAGGCACGCGGCAAGACTGACTAACTCAAGACCACCAGGAGCAGCAAGCACTTTTACTCTGATGATGGAAGCGAAGGCTTTCGAAACGTCAGTACAAATACAATTTGATCCATGAACTCGCCCCTCTTCTTCTTCGTCCTCTTCAGGGAGATTATGAACGCGATAAGATAACGGGACCTCGAATCTTTACGCATATTAATATATATATATATATATATATATATATATATATATATATATATATATATATATATATATATATATATATATGGCAAAGACGTTATACCGTACTTCCGACATATATATATCACGTTCATCATCTCCTGAAGAAGACGAAGAAGAAGAAGAGGGGGCGAGTTCATGGACCAAATTGTATTTGTACTGACGTTTCGAAAGCCTTCTCGCTTCCATCATCAAAGTAAAGTGCTTGCTGCTCCTGGTGGTATATATATATATATATGATAGTGTGAGGCTCAACGATCTGCTGAAGGAACATGTATGTTCCGTTGTGCCCATGGGGCTCATAGATAGACTCACTGATTTGGCGACCTTTCGTCAAAAAGACCACATTCGATAGGGCACCATGGCTTCAGGTAAAGCTGGTAGAGTTAATGAAGGCATTATTTACTATTAGCATACAGCTTGAAAGAGCAGGATGATACCGTCGTACGGGTGTTGCATTGAGAAGACGATGAATATCCCTTCCACAACACCATAAATGTTGCAATAAAACAGGAGCGGCTGCGGGATGGAAACGTGTCAAACACCTGACCGAACATCTAACAGTAGTAGATAGGACATGGCGCCTTGTTTAAACGATGCAGGACTTTAGTCACATCAATGACCATCAATTTCATGCAGTCGTGTATTTCTTCAGTACTGTAGTCATATCTGATTGGCGAGGAATTTTTGTATTTGGCGCGCCGGTGCATTCGTAGTATCGGGTACTTTCTTGCACTGAACACGATTGACGACCAATTGAACCTGAATTTACTATAAAACTCAGTAAGAATCATGCCGATGCGCTTAACAAGCCCTACGATCAACGGCACACCGCCTCCCCCAACTACTGGGTCTGACCGAAGGCAGAGTTTAATCCTCGCAGAACCTACGAATGTCAGCTGTAAAGCCGGCTTGAATAAAGGTAAGTGAATGGTCAGCATCAGACAACCACCCCATCTTACGAGCATGGCAGCAGTATGTTTAGCACCATTGAACAAGGTCGAGCGGTCAGTGAGCAAAAGGCACGTGTGTGCGTGTGTTTACGAGCTCCATAAACAGGAGGAAAGGACATAAAATTCGGACCGCCAGGTGTCCATCAGCGTGTGGTTCCGTGAGGAGGGATGACGCTGGGGTCCAGGAATTACTCAGCTACCCGTAGAAAAGTGGGGTGTTGAAGACGTGGCGGCAGTAGTCTTTGGATGATGGAATGGCCGCTCAACGACTATTCAACATAGGGGATGCAGGTGGTTTTTCAACCTACTAAGGTCTGCCGTAGGAAAATGAATAACGGTCATGTCACTGGCCCTCATCCGACCTTGCTTAATCGTTATAGATCATCGCTCGCGTGTTAACTTCATGTCACAGACCAGCCAATTGAGTCCTGATTAGCCAAAAGGAGATGACATGTACTCCAGACAAAAGGGTAGCAGATGAGCACCATATAAGCTACTCAAACCTGTGGTTGACGACAAAGAGCGCCGAAATAGGCAAATTTGAGGGGGGGTGGGGGTCGAAGTTTTCAATACCTGAGCATTTCACGACTGAACATCATCCCTAAAGACTACGGAGACGACAATTTTGACGATAAATCCGCGCGTGTATCTCTGTCCCATACAAGCCGACTGTAAAGGTCATTTCGCGCCCCGCCCTCCTTCGGGTGCACCCGGGGTGACATTTCGCCACAAATGTCCCGGAATTCTGTCCGCCAGACCTGTAGATTCCAACTTTTGTCAGACTTTGAGGACAGAAAGCACTTCGAGGGCTCTAGCCAAATTTTTACCTGCGAACTAGGGGCTAAAAACCTATCAGAGGGCTAGTGCTTTCAAGATGCGCAACAGAGAAAGGTGTAGGGTTATTCGATATGACCGCAGGAGCCAGTCTGTGTCCTCAAACGCGGCCACCAACTCCAGCTCTGCACTCAAATCTGAGAAGGATGGCGCGCAAAAAGATAATTGTCGCTCAGATAAAAACAAATGAAGCGACTGTTAGATTGAATAAACGGCGGTTCCCTTTGAAGTCGAGCAACGCTTTATGTTCCTCAAAACGAAGTTCACACAGACTACAACAAACGGAGGCACCCAAAACACGACCGCGAACACTTGTGGTTTGCTATCCGACGATAAAAAGCGTATTTTCGAATTAAAAATCGCGTAGTTTAAAAAATTTGTAAATTGAGAGCCAGTTGTATGGGTTCGAACATTAAAAGACTCGTCTGCAAGACTCAGATTCGTTGAAAGGTAACTGATAGGGAATTAACCTGCGCAGCGCCCCAAACACCACGAAAAATTTGAGCCATGCTTACGAAGCATCCAATTTCCGAGGACTACCGCCAACTTCTAAGAGAGCCGTAAAAACTGCTGGCACTAACGTATTGCAATAGTCTACACATTATAACCTTCTCGCTATTGATAAGTTCACAAAGAAGCCTGACAAGGGGCAGGCAAGTGTATTGACAACGTCCAAGCTGTCGGGACGCGGCAAGTAAACTTTTGGCATACAGTGAGTTTCAACATCACCCCTGTCTTCGTTAACGCAGATAAATAAGCCCGAAGACATTGCGCTTGCAAAGAGAGATGTCAATGATTAAGACAAAAAAAATACAAGTAGGTTTTGCTACAATCTAAACTTGAAGGGGGAAAAATTGGCCTATTACTTCAATGACGGATGGTTTTAATCTTGTCCCAATTTAACATTTTGTGAGGCTGATCGAGGCGATGGCATGTGGTGTGGGCTGATATTCAGCTCGACGTGTTCGGGATCTTTGACAAACACTTTTCCGAATAAAATAGAGTATAGGATACGAGTCTCACTCTTTCCAACGTCTTTAGTTTTACGAAATAATCATAAGAGTTTGAGTTATATGCCCATTCACAGTACTTAGAAAAAACGATAACTTATTGGGGAGATGTTGACCTGCAACTGAACTACATTCTTTTAAAAACTTTTTGCGTGATATCTACTTCAGTCTCCGTGAAACCATTATTTTCCATTGGCAAGGCATGGACCCAACAGCTGGATGTGGCTGAGTTCATGTCTACACGTACCACATACGCGCTGCTCGTTACACAAACGCAAGCTACGAAAAGTCTGGGATGTCTCCTTACGGAGCTGTCAAGCAGTCCACGTTAGAAATGAACGATTACAGCCTCACTAATCGTCCTGATAAGGGTATTTAGCATGTCAACTAGCAGAACTTAAACTCACAACTTTTGGGCATGTCATCGTTTAAAAACACATACATGATATGCTTAACAGTGCGAAATTGAGTCCTGCGGCACTACAGGGTTAACGAGACATTTGTCTGGGCTTTTAGCTAATACTGCCCTAAGGAGAGGAGTGAGGTGACCTTTTCAGTTACAAACTTATAGCACTAACCATTGCGGTTGTCCAAAGTGAACCCCGCGCTAATCTTCAAATTCAGTTTAGGCAAAACAACGCGGCTGGGTTATAAAAAACCTTTTCTTCTGGGCTTCATTCCAAAGTTACTGCACAATTTCTGACAAGATCACGATTGCACGTAGGAAAACCGAAAAATTAAAAAGCCTAGTTGACGGGAAATTGATAGCCCACGATGAGGAGGCCGGTCAGAATAAACATCCAATCTTCATAATCATAATTGAAAGAGAATGCATGTTTGCATTTTGTGAGGCATGCCGCATGCAGACGGGTGGGTTTGCTAGTTCGCGAACTGAACAAACATGCTAATGCGCGCGACATTAAAAAGGCTCTGCCGAAAGGTAAGGGGCAGAAAAAATGAACACCTGAAGATCCTGGAAAAAGCAAGTAAACGGATGTGGGAATGAGTAAGTAACAGACAAGGCAGTCTACTAAAGTGACCTAGAACTACTCGCCATGCTAATTCAGGCAAAAAGCAGTCCGTTTTTTGTAAACGGCGGCTGTTTCTTGGTGACTTATTTTGTTGAGGAGTTCTTCCGTTTGTCACAGGCTTGACAAGCAAAAGACTTTGTTTTTATCACGAAAACTGAGTGAACAGCCCTGATTTGCAAATGAGAGTTCTTCCACTTACGAGGTGTGTATTTTGGTTAGCGATATAATGCGAACAAGAGTACATCCATCTGCCACCAAAACGTGTGTAAGATGGCGCAAAAAATAACTTACAAGTCAACAAGAAACTTGGGGTAAAGGTAAGGTTATGCGACAAAAAATCAAAATTTTAAACTCACGGCTGAATGAAATACGGGGAACTTGGGGCTCTCGACCAATACTAACTGTGGTGGATTCTTGGACTGAATTAAAGTGGTGTTGGCTCAAACGACGTAATGCACACTCACTGTGATAACGGTGTGAGTACATAAAACGCTAAGAAGGGCAGCAAAGGTTGATTGAACCCATTGTCGGCCGCTCATCCCCAGTGCCGAGCTATGCGGCCTCGAGTGAAATGCAGCTACCCTCGCTTTCGGCTATGAAGAGGCTGTCAAGTCAAAATATCGGAGGAGCTAGGATCCTTGGTACTTTGTCTCCGCCTCTGGAGAAGAGTGTCATGTCGGTTTATGAAGTCCATCATCTGAGGTAGATAATCCGAAGTCCTTTGAAAGAGAGAAACCCTAGTTCTTTTGATTCAAATTGTGGACTAAAACGGTACGTACCTTTTCGATTCAGGATTCTGCCCACTATCGCAAACCTCCCTCCCAAACTCCGAGAATTACGTATCCCAGTGTGCGATTGATAACCTAAATCAGTAGGCAACATCCATAGGCCAGAAAGCGACATGGATTCTGAGGTCGTAAGCAAAACCGAATCAAACCGACAATAACCGCAAGTTGGCATTTTTTGAAACAAGAGGATATCATTCAGTCCCTATCTGTTGGCAGTCGAATAAAGCTTTCGTGTAAACACGTGATCTGAACCACAATACAGTTGGGATATTTGGTTAGAAACCATTCATGCAATACTTGGAGATCGTTCTATGAATAAATCGTGTTTAACGGTTAATCAAGTAATCTCAAGCGAAGACGGCCCATTTTGTAGGGTATCCTAAAAGGCACAGTGCTGTGGTTCATCTATTTATTGATGATTGGTTTACTGATGATTCGTGATTGTTCTGATTCTCGTTTTGTTCTTAAGACGAAGCAATACTATCTCCAGCCACCAGTGGAAAAGGTTTTTTGCATGCTGGCATGACCTTTCATGTTTGTCAAGATATTCGGCCTGAAGAATATATATATGCTAGGATATCCACGAGTACTCTAATTTATATTTTCCAACAATAACAACAACCACAACGCATTAGCTCGCCTTTTTAAACTTTTTCAAATTTTCTCCAAGTAAACGGCTCAATATGAGCTCTCTGAAGTCACGCATACGTTCGCAACAAAGCCGGAACGTTGCAAGTAACATGAGCAGTCCAAATGATTTCATTCAAATACACTTATTTAAAAGCAGGGCAAGGCCTGTACCGAAAATGAGCTAAAAAGTTTGGATATCAGGCTCTGAAACGCGTGTGGTTTCGGGTGAAATTACGGCATCGGTGCAAGTCGCAGAGCGGCCATTTCCTCCTAACAGTCTGCTCAGGCCGTCACACCCCCTCCTCCTCCTCCTCTGCCTGTCCACTCCCACCTAGAATGCAATCTGTGGCATCGGAGGGGGGTGAGAAGCGGGTCGGAGACAACGCAACACGGATGGCGCAGTTCAGAGCACAGGCTCTCCCCCTCTCACTCATCCTGTAACCGGTTCGAAAGACGGACATCGGTGAATCAGCGGGTTTCAGACGCACAGGCAGGCCTTCACTCCACGTTATAAGATGCGTGTATGCGGGCAGTGCAGGCTAGGGGACGCCTTCAATTCGGACAAGCGCCACCCGCAGTGTCACCGTCGGGGTGAGTGCGAGACGCAGAAGACGCACGCTCGGTCAGCTCAAATGAGCGCTATGTTCGCGGGTAGGTAGAATTCTGCAGCATATGAAATACGCCTCCCTGAAAGCACCGAAAATACCGATCCGGTAAGGATGAGGGAAGGCAGTCAAAAAGTCCACTAAACACCTTCCACTGTGGAGCTTCACTGAAACGAGAAAGATTTAGATCACGGCAAGGGTTCTCGATAACGCAGTGCGTTTAAAATCTGGTGGAAGACTACAGCCCAACGATGTGACCAGGCCACTGCAGTACGTAATTTATTTATCGGACATCTGTTTGCCAGTTGATGTTGCGGACTTACGAAGAATAGCGCGGAGTCCTGTCCGCTCAAGCCTATCCTAATTGAAGACAGACGACCTGGTAAACTTATATGCCAATTAGAAGTGACACCGAGGTATGAAAGTTTAAGGGAAGCAATACCATTGATTTTCAGGATGTATTTGGGTCTACAAGTGTGTCCAAACTTTATTATTGGTGGTCCTAAAAGCGGAGTGAGAATTTATCCTCGTCCACAAGCTGTCCGTACAAACTCGCGAGATAGGGCGACACCTAATCAATCAACCTGGGAGGTGAGCAGACGGGGACCTTATAGAGTATGACAAAAATAAGAGCATAACACAAAGGTGTCCCAGCTTTTCGCAAAAGTAAAGTAGACGAATTGCGTAGATGCATTATGCCTGTCTTGCCTCTTTTGATATGCCTCTTAGACACCGCTCTCAAGATGACCGTAGTGGTAATGTTCTGCCTTTAAACGATTTTTCAGTAAGCAATAAGTTTAGTTTGAGGCAGAAAATCTAAATCCTAGTGCCCAAAGTCTGATGTCAGGCTGCGCCCGGCAATTTTTTGTCAAAGCTGCAAGACGGGCTGCTAGGGAAGATTTGGGAGAAACACGTTTTTTCGGCAAAAAAATCAAATAAGTACGAGCAAAGTTACGACGACTTGTCCAACAGACGTGGACATTCTTTGCCCTTGGCGATAAAGACGGTACCCGGGCGAATGGCAGTCGTATGAGAACTTTAAATGTTATGTCATGTTGGGCGCTGAGTGGAATCCGAAAGGTTACTGCATCTTTTTTGGGTTTCAGTGGGTCACATTGTCAGAAGATAACCGGGCAATTTGAAGATATGTTTAAGCAAGGGCGTTGAGCTCTAGTCGGTCGAAATCATGCAGTTAGTCACTTCGATAATCCTTCAAATTATTACATAGTATTGACAAGGATGACACTTCTGGAAATGGGTCAACTAGTCTGTTCACGTCAAGACAAAGCATAACACAATCAAATTACAGATTTTTTCTTTGATGCAGTGAAAGACACGTTTAAGCAAAAAGAAAATTTTACCGTGACAAAATTTAAGGATAAACTAATAAGCGTCTATTTCGGCACTTTGATTACTGGCGTGCTGTAGAAATTACTCACCGAAAATGTGCGAGAAACCGCTGACTCAACCTCCTAAGTGATTCAGAGGGAGTGTGCGTTTGTATGTGTGCAGAAAACAGTGTGAAGTACCAGACTCGAAGCAGAATAAGGAAATAGACATGAGGGAGAGTGCAGGCCTTGCGGACTGTGAAAAGAACGCACTACGGGAAAGGAGGGGCAACGGCGACTTACCAGGAACAAACGCCTCCTGCGAGCTTGGCTCCAAGGGTATAATGTCCAGGTCAACACGGCGCAAGCTGGGGTAGTGGTCACTTTGGAGTTGTTTCAGCATGCGTTTGATGAAGCCCACATAATCTGCAACATATGGGTGAAAAAACAACTAACTGACATGTTGTGGGCAATCGGGGGAAGTAGATAAGGCGAATTTTGACAGCCATCACGGTGTTCCAGGGGGGATGGCCGCGGAGTAGCGAAATTGATTAACTGGAAGTGTATGTATACTGTAAAGTTTTGTTTACGATGGCCAAGGAATGAAAAGGAATAAAAAGCGAGGCACCTTGCAGTTCCAAAGGAAGCGATATAGGAAAAGGTTAGCGGCAAGGGGGTAGCTAATAGGAGACGCGTCATATTCTACGATGGTTGAATAACAAAGTGAAGGATAGGCGTTTAAGTTGAGTTTAACTGGAGCCTGTCTGGAGGCTGTCTGCGGAGCCAGCTTATGGTGCATGCGTTCTGATTAAGGAAACATGATAGGATTTTCAGTGATAGAGCTCCATAAACCATTAAACAGGGGTTGTCAATGATAAGATGGCGTCATTTGAAAGTACCTCACTTTATGTAAGCATGCTCAGAAACATGTGCCTTTGGAACTTCTGTTCAGTAACATATGCTGACTTCAGTCACTAGAAGAGGTGGGGAAGTTGGGAGGCGCAGTTGGGCATATGTAATGATGTTACTTGTAAATGAGTATAATAGTGACATAGATGGGCATGGAGATCGGCAAAAAGTAGCCCGAAAAACGCAAAGAATTAAGTGATTCTTTAGGTAGACGGAGGTGTTCGGAAACAATCAGCTCGTGACAAAGACTCGACCAAGCAGGTAAATGAAAAAGGCACATGAAAAGGGCATGCCTATGTGTACTAAGGTTGATGGTTTTAATTCTTAATCCCCAAATTTAGTACACTCCTGAAGAGACGTCCATCGTTATTGATGATGACCATAACTGCCTGGCAAGTAGCAGACATAGGATGAAAGATGCCACAAAGTCCCTGCGTCAGCTACTTCACCTTATTATCCACAGTCGGCTAGATTCCAACTTACCCCAGATCGTGATGAGGTATTTTAGCACCACTGCTTGAGGACCATCCTTTGAGTGAAGTAAACCAACTTCGTCTCACATAAGACAGTCCGCACTTTGCGAAAACATCGTAAGGATAGCCCAGAGCATCCAAGAAAGACAGCCGAGGTGGTTTTGGTACGTTCTTCATTGTTCACCTCACAAGTTTAGTTTGACTGCCCTCGATCCTGTACCATTACCCAGTTGCAGGTGCCGAAAATGAAATTCCACTCAAAACTTGGCTCGACACAGCTTATCAAGACCTTCGGTTTTCAGCGTATGCCATTGGCAAAAATAATGAATGGAACAATTCCGATCTGCTGTCGCAAATCTTCACACGTAGATAGGTGACATATTCGAGATCGGCTAGATCAGACTCGACCGCAGCCACACAAAGTACAGGAGGAACATGATGGGAGAGACTTATACTAATTGGAGTCGGTACTTGGTTTCCCTACTATAAACAAACCAACGGGCTATAAGTTGTCGCATAGAACGTCAAAAACTGGTAGAATAACTTGATTCTGCTCTGGAAGGGAGGCTGATTTGCTAATGTATCTTTTTTAATGCGGCCGTAGAAGAATCCCTACGGATGCAAAATCTTATACGATGATGCATAGCGAATGTAAAATGACAGATTAAACAGTGAGAACGTGCTTTTATGTCGGGCGCTTTACTGACCTCTCACCCATCCTTAGTTGCCTTGATGACGTCTTTTTATTGATACATGATGGGTGTAGAAGGAGTGTAAAGCAGACGATGTAAGTTTCTTTGAAATGACTACGGTTGCGTGAATAAAAAATCTCGCCCTTAGCCGACACAATACAAGCCTGTTGTTTAGTTATAAGGACGTTGCTTGATGCCTATCTGGGTAGGATCTAACTACATAGTGTGCAGTCTTTAGTTTTTATATCCCCAACAAAAAAGCCTGTCCCTGTCTTCAACGACAGCACTTCTGGGTACTTTTAATCGACAGCTCACAGAGCCCGACTTAGAACTAATGATAGGACATGAGTGGCAGCATTATTGGCTGATAGGAAATTAGGAAATTGGTAGAAAAAGCAGTTGCCTTTAGTAGTATAAAAATGGAACTGGGAAAACTATATTGCAGCGGTGCCCGAAGCAGAATGGCAAACTAACCTTTAGGGAAGGTTCCTTGATTAACAAGATCCTTAAAGAAGTCGTAGGAATCTGTAAGACGCTGAGGGCGTTCAGTTTTGTCAAGGAACCAAAACTTCAAACGACGACTCTCCTGCAAAATACAAAAATTGCAGCTTTTCGCAAAAAACACGTGGTCCATTGCATTCGAAAGTGTGGAGGGCATAAGTGTACCTATGAAACAGACTAATGCAGAACACGTGTGTTGAGTTGCACCTCCTTTCCCGTCGAACCAGTATAGAAGTCATTCTATAGGTTATTCATACATAACTGTTCAGTATTCCTCTAAATATTTGTTAAATAGAAGTTTCGAAGATATTTTGAAAAGGAATATCCAACGAAATTCATGCAACTCCTAAAGGATTTGCGGGAGCTATGTATGCATTTAATGCCGTTGTCAAAAAACGTATGTCAATTAACTAGAGACGTTCCGTAGGTGATCAGAATTACATTCGCTCGAGAAAAAACTGGAAAATGCGCGCTCTTTAGTCGACTAGTGGGGCTTGTCGTACTGGAATGTCACCAAGCCGGAACCTTTCTGAACACGGTTTTCAAGTGCTCAACAGACGCTAAAAACGGATGCGATAGTAGCAAATAACGGACAAGCCTCTGTTCGAGTTAGAGGTGGGATTGACAGTTGACTCATGTCACTAAAAGAAGGTGATCCCGAACCCAAGTCGACTGAATCAGACAGAAGAAGTTACGGAAGATTAAACAAATATGGTCACTACGTATTTTCGTCTGTATCGTTATGCAGATACCTAGTGAACTTCAAAGAAGTTCGGCTACAAATTGTTGAGGACGTAGATTACGGTAGTCGCAAGCCTACGAATTGGATATCGAACAACAATATTTGATTGATGTCAAATGCGTGGCGTTTCAAAAAAAATCAGAGAACTGTGAAGTCCAACGGCACTACCCGCGATCGTTAACTAGACTGGACACTGGCGGGATATGACAACGAAATAATTACGAGTTTCTATTATTCAGGGCGCGGTAAAATTTGATCAGCTTGTATGGCATTTGTCGAATGATATTTTTTCGGTCAAAAAAAAACATATAAACAAAGGCCAGTAATCCTATTCGTTCAACACATGAACTCTTAGTAAGTTGATAAGAGCAGTCTTCGAATTTGTTTAACTTGTTTGCTTGTTTACGACCCAGCAAGGTGTATTTTGCGAAGCCCACTACGACTGCGACTGCCAGTCCTCCTCCGTTGCAATGTGCGAGCGCAGCGAGGGCGGGCTGCAAGCCGTACTCTACAAGAGATATTGTGACATGTTTGCTGGGCGGTTTGGTAAAATTTTTCAAAGAACTACTCTCAGGAGTGTCGTATTTTTTTCACATGAAGGCATGACGGGATTTTATAGCTATAAAGGCACAAGCTAGATCGTGATCGCCGAAAAGATCTTTTGGTGTGCCCTCTTGAACCGGGAAGCAAGGACGACGAAAGACAAGAGCGGCCTACGCTTTGCCAGAGGCTGACTCAACCAACCATTTACATCTTAGCAAATTTTAGGACAACAAAGATTCCTATGTTGCGCAGTAGCGTTCAACGCAGTCGACCGAAATGACCCCTGGAAGGTCATGGGCGTCAATGCAGATCTCTACAACCAACGAACTTGATCAGGAAATACTAATAATCTAGCATAACCTCATCTGAAGTTTAACATTAAGGAAGCAACAACTTCATTTCAGCGCTGACATATAGTAAAACCGTCCTCTCACCGGTCCGTTTAAAGTGCACGATTAACTAATGTTGTCGATTAAATTCCATGGCAATAATGCCGATCAGTCAGAGCTCGATCTTTTGTGCAAAGCCTTGGTTATGCCGACGACCTTGTTTCGCTTAGTAGCGCACCAGAGGAAACAGGCTTTGCTCTTGATCACGTAGCCGTTTCCGAAAATGTAGCTTAAAACTAAGCGCTGAGAAAAATAATGTATCATTTAACATTATACTACATGAAACTACCCTTGTCTATTTTGAAAGTTCGAGAGACGAAGCGGCCGGATATTCTGTTAACTCTGGATCTTTTCTACTACTAAGTGATCCATGTAAATGGGTAACATATCGGTTTACATAGGTCGCGACTGCAAACTGGTGGCCATGGAGTTCGTACAAAGATGAGCATTATTGCGAGTCAAAACGAATTCTTATATGGCTGTGAAGCGTGATCAATACATGCGTTCAACGTGAAAAAGTCATTGCTCTCGAATACCACAGCTGTCAGAGGATATTATAATTTCGTTCCAGGAATTATTGCTCAAAAGTGGAAGTCCTCCGCCGACAGGGGACATTTCCTGACGACAATTTAATAAGGGAACGACGTTCAAGATAGATTGGTCACGCATCTTACGAACAAAAACGGGTCAATGCTCGAGGTAATTCCTCCGGATCCCTGAGCGGGATTGATAGATTGTTGTGGTGGTCAACTGGAGAAGTATATGCATGTAGGTAAATATGACCTGGCACTTCCGGGAGCACTGTTAAATCCGACGTTTGCGATGCTAATGCAAACTTCATGATAACTGATGGGAACTTTGTTAACGATCGAAACGCATGGGCTACAATGGTTTGCAAGGCCGTAGACGCCGGTGATGATTGTAACAGCATAGGTGTCAGGCATCAAAAATATAAGCAGATAGGCATCAGCCCCACCAGCTAGATAACGTAAATTTAGGCGGCACTTAGAACCAAATTTGCAGGTGATCTTCAAGAACTTGTTAATGATAAAAAAAATTGGTTTGAAACTGATCATAATGCTATACTATTATACAATACTAAACTTTAATTATAATTAAAAGCTCAGAAATATATCCTTTATAGCAATGTTCAAATAGAACCAGGGAACCATCTGAGTAGAAACTCACGGCATGAGAGTCGGCAGTTCTGTTGTTGTGCATGAGACAAGTAAACTCCAACTGCATATCCTGAGATTCCGTCTCGGGCTCTGCGCTCTGGGTTTCTTTGTTTATAACTATGCCATTTAAGTGTCCACTACCAGTGTGGTACACCTGAGAGACATCAAGATTATTCGTTCGTTCGACTTGAATGATCTTGATGTTCCCCTTGGTTTTCGGTGTCATGGCTACAACCCGTTGCGCCATAACGCAGGTGGCCGGGAGAAAATAATGCAAGTGGGGTTGTGCACTACCCGGCTCACGCTGCAACGAAGACTTTCTTCAAGGTCGGCTTCAGTTTCTCGTGATGTGCAGTGACTCAGTCAGTTCAGGTTATTTGAGAAAAAGGACCCAAAGGATCCTCTAAGGAGCAAGCACCAATATAATTATAATTTCTGGTTTCAAAGAATCCCCAAACTCTTCGCCTTACCAACTTACTTGTGCGTCATTAATTTGGGATTCATCGCGTATCTAATACAGGTCCATTACATTTTGGTGGCAGCGGTGAGATACAAAATGTCTGACGACCTGATAACCAGGCTGGTCCAAGCGATGGAGATAAATAAAAACCCTTGAGGCCGTACACCTTAGCAGGATAAGCTGATGGTGTTTGATGGCTATGACCTGTTGGAGGATCGAATGAAAGTGTACCCGGACGTAAATACATATCGAGGCGTTCACAAAACCCCGGCTCTAGCAAAACTTCTTGAAAAAATTATCTTTAATCAAATTATTGACTTTTGCCTAAAAATAAGCCTTCAAGCGACTCGCAATATGGTTTTCTACCCGGGAGATCATGCGAAGTGTGTCACTTAGCTTATCTTAACCTCGTCACTTCCCTTCGTAATGAGCAACAGTCAGTGGTTGTGATCTACTTTGACCTGAGCAAAGCCTTTGACAAGGTACCACACAGACGTCTTCTGGTGAAACTGGAAGCCCTCGGCATCCGGCCTCCTCTC
>WEDG01010880.1:0-16728 GCA_017591395.1 Schistocephalus solidus | reverse complement strand
TTCATATGCCAAACGCAGGTTTTGATCACATTGTCCCAGGAAAACTGTGTTTGTAAAAACTGATAGCCTTGGTAACCTTTTACGTCGGATGACCTGCTATTACGTCAGTGAATGCATGCAGTTCAAAGCATTCTAAAATCTCCATCGTCCAAGTCGTTCTCCTTTCATGTCACAGCCCTAAACCTTCTTTTTATTGCTTATCTCAAGCAAACTAAGCTGCTGACTTGATAAACTGAAGCCCATTTCTAAAAAAACTAGAGAAAGATGTACGGCCGTGGTGAGGTGGCAAAATCTTTTTAATTTCTAATGCTATTGTATAATTTTCACAAATTATTAGCATAAAGCACGAAGGATATTGTTAAACCTAACTGCACTGGATGCAATCTGAAGGAAAGCTATGGAATTATAAACGTTTCATTTTTCTGTTTTAGTGAGGAAATTTTTTTATCGACAAATTAATGCTTGTATTTTAAAGTCATTTTTAAATATTTACGACCTGATGACGAAGATGACGAAAAACCTGGTTATACATGTCACTCGTCTTGACGACACTCCTGTTTGGAGTGGAGATCCGGGCCGTCTACTCCAATCAAACCGGGTAGCTGAATCTCTTCCATCTCAGTTGCCTTATATTACCTCTTTTGCTGAAGCTAAGATGGTAAGACAGGACCCGGACACTTAGGTCTTGGAGCAGACCGGAATCCCCAGCATCCACGCCATGCTGAGGGAAATGCAACTGCGATGGAGCGGCCACTTTGTGAGAATGGATGACGAGCACTTACCCAAACAACTTTTAGATGGAGATATCACTATGCAGGCTTGAGAGATGGAGGACAAAACAAAGCTACAGAGAACCTTTCTGAACCGACTTTAAATCAACCCGATGACCTAGGAAGACTTCCCCTGGACCGCCCGGCCTGGAGTAGACCAGTGAAGACTTGCGCAACCATATACAAAGTCAACCGGATCGCCGCTGCCAAGGCCAGAATGGCGGCTGGCAAGTTACAAGCGCCCCGGATCAATACTGTCAATACCCAAACCCTGCCAACACGTCTATGCTGTCTGGTCGGACCTCTTCGGTCGCCATCCGACAACATAAAATGCTGCATCAACGGGCATCACTTCTGTCGCCCCTGCTTCAAATCGCACGACGACTACCACCCCACCACCGGTAATCAAACTTCCGACACCCCACAGTCCTCGTTCGCCAACATCCTGCTCCCGCCCGTAACCCCTGCATGGGTCACGGCAACGACCACCAATTGCACCACCTGCCTCACTGGCGACACCGCAGAGACCACCTGCGACTACCTGCTATCTGCCACCTCCGTCACCACTGCCTGACGACGACGATGAGGAAAAAACCTGGCCAGGCCTGTCACTCAGACCATTTTTGCTCTTCTGATGGTTTTGAATGTCTTAACTTTATAGAGGTTCAGGCTTGGTCTTTGCCAGAATCTGCATAATCCAGCAGCGCCCCAGAATAACGCAAAACTTGTCTCCTCATCTATGCAGCTGTAACTGCGCAGGACGTTTTAAGGAATACGATCATGCGGGAATTCCTCATGCTGATGCGATGAGACTGATCTGTCCATGTCATCGTTTCAGGGTGTTTCCTACTTGAGAGTCCTCAGACACAATGTTAGCTGAAGCTCTACAGGTACCGAGATAAACGTACCATCTGGTCAGGGTGTCAACAGCAAAATGTGGGCGCATGCGAAGGCTGCTAAACGGAAAGCGTCGATGCATGGGAAATAACTGGCACTGGGCATTCATTAAGTATTCACTTCCATGGTGTGCACTAATTAATTCATTTTCGGAAACGTTGTCTTCAACCTGTTTGACGAAATTTTGAAAGCAAATGAGGATACTTCTGTTTGACATACTTAACTGGCAAATAGGAACACATCGAAGACAGGGAAAGCTAAAACTTTTATTTTTTCCAGGAAAGCGCACATATAACCCCTTCAGAGAGACACTTGGAAAGAGAAAATCTAAAAAATCCACCGGGTAATACCATATTCAAGCTGAAATTACGATACATGGCAATGCCTTATAACAATATTTTCATAATTGTGCTTAGTTTATCTGAATGTATGGTAGACAGAGCATTGTTCTGTATGCCCGGTAGGGGAACGAGCAATATGGCTCTTCGTTTGGAAGCAGTTAAATGGTTAAATCGTGAGCGCGAACGAGACAAATTTTCGGTTTGGCGTGTGGTCTAGGACCCCATGCGATTGGACCATTTCCCATCCACCAGAGCACTTAAAAGCCACAGTCATGCGCTGAATCCCGGAGCACGTCTTTTTCTCCAATAAAGCTGGCATTCACGGTAAACGAAGCCTATTCGAGCTGCTCAGGGTTTCTTATAACTGAGAACTGTCTTTCACCTCCTGATAACCCAGTTCAGCTAGTGATCGAACGTGCGTAACCAATCAACCAAGATTCTATTTTTATACCTTTGGCAGTTTCAACGTGTTGGGGAAAATCATGCGTGCCGATAAATACGCACAATATGGGCGGCTCAACGAACCCTGCCAACCTCGTCTAAAACGGGAACTGAGTTTCAGGATGTTCCTTCTGAAAATCAATCACTTGTCTGCAGTCTCTTCGATTGGCCCGCACTAAAAGCCCACTGTCAACGTCTTCCTCTACTTCGTCATCTTCTACGCCCTGCTTGTAGCGTTCTTCTTCTGCTACATGAGTTGGCTAATGTACTTTCAATTGTCACGTGACTATCCAACGGCGACGGGGGCCTACAGTGCCTACGTATGAATCCCGGCCTCAGCTTCGTGCCTCAACCGGATATCTTTACCAGCCTTATTCACCTTCAGACGACCCTGCCTCTGCCAATAGGTTTATTGACCGATCATGTTATTGCCTTTCTTCACTCCTACCAGGACAACACCGGCTGCTTAGAGAGGGAGGACTGTGTGAAGGAGGGCGGTCTAACCCAGGATCCGGAGCGTCCCTGTGCCTATGATCTTAATGCTGGGGGACCCTGCAACATGGTCAGTGGTTTCGGTTATGACGGCGTGACACCCTGTTTCGCCCTGAAGATGAACAAGGTTTATGGCTGGTTGCCGGAGCCAGTGGACGGGGTAGACGGTGTGCTGGTACGATGTGAGGGCTATGATGAGGATGACACCAATAACCTTGGATTCATTCGTTACTTCGATATGGACTACAAGTTCTCGGCGATCCCACCGAGCATAAGTCCTGGCAAGTTGGACAATGGCACATTTCGCTCCATGTACTTTCCCTATCGAAACCAGGCTTGTTACCATCAACCGCTGGTATTTGTGCAATTTGATGGCATCAAAAAATATACCCTAATTCGAGTGAGGTGTTACCTGATTGCAAACAATATTCACGTTGACTTTAACCGTGGCGAAGGCAGTGTCTCTTTTGAAATACTTGTTGAATAAATTTTTGCATCCATAGTCTCATCAAAGGAAGACGACTCGGCTTCATGTGTGACGCTAAATTATGACTGGAATATGATGCATTTGACTTTCTTACTAGTTAAGTATATGTTTATCTGGCTGTCTGACTTGTGAAAACATCGGTGGCCTCGGCGGGATTCAAGCCATTGACAGATACTTCAACGCTTTTGGATAACCAGTATTCTAACCAACTGAATTATTGGGCTCCGATGTACTGCATTGAATTTTCACATTTATACAGGGTGTGGATCTCGCAACTCAGATGGATAGATCGCTGGTTGTAGTAGTGGATGCGAATTCGGCCGAGTTGATGAGGTGTTTCCAAGCTGGTCAAAAACATCCATTTATAATTCAATGCAGACAATGCAGAAGCAAGATACTAATTTTAAACGTCTGAGGCGTGCTGACTTGTTATGAAAATCTTTGAAGGCTTCTCTAAGGTAGTGGTTGCTTGAATTATTTGGACTTGTGGACCAGGTCTCATATAGGACAACTGCTTAATCCAAAAAACTGAGTTAATGAGAGTCGAATTGAGTATGTCAAATGGATGTCTTGGTGCCGTACTTTTCCAGCGCAAATCTCTCGGTTCTTCAAGATCAGCGATTCGGTTCTTAAAATATGCAGTTTTTAATGTTAATGACGGCCCAACTTCAACGTCAATCATAATGAAGGTATGTTAGTTTTGGATTCGAGCACCTTGAGCTTACCATTCATGCAAATCTATTGAATTGATTTTTGACGTATACTCGCAGCCAAATGTTCCATATTGACTCTTTTTTTCAAAAGGATCTGCAAGCTAGCCCTTCTTCTTGCTGTCATTCATGCACGCACAGTCAGCTTTCATTCAAGAATTGTGGAGTGCTCTAGAGAAACGTTTTGCGTGTCGCTACCAGAGATTAACCAACACTTTAAAATTTTTGAACCTTTCAGTCGTCTCGGCCACACTGATGGGTCTGCCTGAATACGAATTTCTAGGGACAAAATAGAAGGGAACGCTTTTGCATCTGGAGCATCGTGCTCTATCTCTCTCTCTCTCCCTCTCTCGCTCTCACTTTCACTCTGAACTGACATCACGAAATAGGAACATTTATTTTTAAAGTGATGTGGGAAGACTTATCCGGCATTCATTGACTATTGACGCTATAAGCTACTTTAACGAGCCTATTTAAAATAAGTTCAATGCACGTAATATTGGGGACCGGTCTGAAGATTAGTCTTTTGGTCGCTCAATAGTCTTTGGTGGTTGCGGGCTTAGCCAGCGGACGCTAATTGGCATTGTTGAACTTAACTTATCAATGCTGGTGGGTAGTTCAAGGTGCTGATTAATTCAGGCTTACTGCCCTACCGACGGGCGTCACACTAAGCCGAAAAGTTTTAGCTGCGATTCTGACTCGTAATAAAGGTCAGCGTAATCCTGATTAAAGGGAGTTCGTGTCACCAGCTTGCAATTTTAGCCAGAAAAAGTATCTATGCCGTCATCTGCCAAGAGTATCTGTTGTCAATTTAACTAAAAGTATATGTGAATATGATTCAAAAAGTTGTGGATGCTGCAGCAACCGTCTTATGGTGGAGTTAGTGCATATTATCGACACCGTTTTTCAGTCCATCCTAAGTTTCAGTTATTTCTTATTTTCGTACCAATCTTCCGATTAATTGCTGTCATGGCAGAGAGATCTCAAAAAGGTACATCCACAGTATCTGATTTATCTCATAAAATGTCAATCAAGAGTTTTTAATGTGCCTCTGTTTACAAATATTTACTTAAGTAGACTTCTAACGATGATTATCATGCATATATACATTCAAATATATTTTATAGAAGTCATGCGTTAACATATCTTTTCTGGGACTTAATTATCATCAAATTATATCTTTAATTTTGTGCTTGAAATAGGGTTATATATCCGTTTTTATATAATTTAAAGTAAACCATGTAATCAGCAGGTATTTCAAAAGAGATATTCCCTTTACCAGATTCAAAATCCACGATGATAGTCTTTGCAATTTAGTAATATCTCACTCGCATGAGTGCATATACGTTGATTGCGATAAACTACCAAAACCCCAGTGATTGTTGGTAACAATCCTGGTTTCGATAAGAAAGTTAAATGGACCACAATCTATCGTTGTCTAACTTGTGCGGATTTAGGCTCAGCGCGATCGCCGAGAATTCAATACATGTTGAAATAACGAATGACTCCTAGGTGATTGGTTTCATCCTCACCATAACCCTCGCACCATACTACCACGTCGTCTATCCAGTCCACCGGCTCTGGTAATCAGCCGTAAATCGTATTCATCTTCAGGGTGAAACAGGGTGTCACGCCGTCATAACCAAAATCACTGATCATGTTGCAGTGTCCATTAGCATTAAGATGCTGGGCAAACGGGCACTCCAATTGCTGGGTTAGACTAGTTAGTAGTATATTCGGTCCCTTTTGCTTCTAAACCTAACCCACCAAGCCTGAAGCCTAAGTATTGCCTAGAATCTCAACTGACAAACCCTACCCTAAAACTTTGCATCTGAAAATCTACCCTTAAAATTTAAATTCCATACCAAACTCTCAAAATCCCAAACCTAACCCTGAACGTAACACTAAAGGCATAATATCAACCGTAAACCTAAGTCCAAATCTACAATTTCTTTCAAAATCTATTCCCAAGGAAACCGCAGTAAGGCACATCTACCTAAAGAAAGTAAGTAAGCAGTTATTTAATAGCAACCCAGTGGAGTTACATACTATCACCTCAACGAAATCGCCCTGTTATTCTTTTCGTGAATTTCTATTAACGTTTTGAAATCTGTCTTTCTTAATGAGGGCACAGAAGCAATCGCATCTGACACTCCTGAAGGCAGTCTCATTAGGCACCTAGCACTGTAAAATTCTTTTAAATTGTTTTTCCTTTAACTTACTTTGTAAAGGTTGAGCGACATTTTTAAGTGCAGAAGGACTGTTTCTTATGGAATGATCAAATGATCTAAAAATGAAATTACTTATTTGGACAAAAGATCATCCTGTCATAAAATACCTTTACAATAAAGCAAAAGATAAACTATTCATAATTTTTGGTGCTTTTCTTTCGATCGTACCTAATGAAATTAGGACGCCATGTATTTTAAAGTCAAAATTACATCACAATGTCTCAATTGCTTATGTACCTAGTTTTTGTGACTTTTATTTTAGGTTTAAGAATGAAGAAACCATCGTTATTTCACCATATGTGTACTTCTTGCTTTAGATTATATAGAACCTTTCTGGATTGGGTTAGAGATTGGGGTTTAGTTTAAAGGGCGTGTGTGCAAAGACACTGCATAATAAATTCTTTGAGCTAGGTTAGCGTTGAGAATCGTTTTTTTCTAGAAATTAAATAAACACTAAACCTAAATTAATTTGCCTCAAATCTGTATAGTTGACTTCATTTGCTAATGGAACTTTGGACTAACTTTCTGTAAGGGGATATCTAGAGCGAGCCCTATAGAAAATCCACATAATGAGTTGACCTGATAGTTACTGGAAGCAGATTTCGCTGTTTTCTTTCTCTTCGTCGTTTTTTGAGCAAGCAGCTGTCTTAAAATGAATCTCATTGGTGTTTTGATTTTCTCAACGGAACTTGCCAAGTTAATCTTTTTTGCGAAACTCTACTTGCGTTTCACTCCCCGTATGGTTATGAAAACCTTGAGCAGTTGACTGGATAGAACAAAATT
Organism: Schistocephalus solidus; assembly: GCA_017591395.1. NCBI lineage: Eukaryota > Metazoa > Platyhelminthes > Cestoda > Diphyllobothriidea > Diphyllobothriidae > Schistocephalus > Schistocephalus solidus. The sequence continues at coordinate 9,576 of WEDG01010880.1, read as the reverse complement.
TTCATACGCCGATGTTCACCTCACAAAGAATGCATACAAATCCTGAAAATCCGCTACGGTTAGCGTTGGCGAGATGGCAGTATTTGGGGCTCAGTTTGCATTCACTTGGAGATGACTGAAGTTTTCAGATGAAACGACTCCAGACACCATGACCCAAAGAGGAGCGATGCAAATCGAGACGAGAGAGCGGGTCACATGAAAAGTCCTTTGGCTCTTAAGGTAAACAGTCTGCATTTAAATGTCTGCTCTTCAGACTCCTAGAGGGTCAAAAACTGAGCCAGGAAGGAAAAAAGCCCGTCTCAGCTATAGGATAAATGACACTGCGTTGAACGCAATGAAGTTGTGGCCATTAGACGAAAATGTATTGGCGTCATATCCTTTAGAATATGTTGTGGAGGTGCTCTCGTGCTATGCTGTCACCAGCAAAAAGTAAGTAGCATAGGAAGAAGGGGCAGTACGGTGAGGATTTCTTTTGGAATTTCTAGAAAATGCAGAACAACAGCGAAGAACGAGATGGATGACGCAGACATCAACAACGTGCCAGTGTAACCGTGACCTCGATCTCTTTATTCTAGCTCCGAGGTCCGAGGTGTTGCATCGCATGGCGGACGCCTAAGCAATTAGAGTTAGAAATCCAATCCAAGAGTCTCTTTAGCCAGACTGCCGATCTAAAAGCTCCCGAGCCTAAAGAAGTTGATTATTTTAAAGTGATTTGGGTTAACTGCTGCCAGCAGTATTTAAGGAGGGCCCCAAGTAACAAAGGTCCCTTAGCAAGGGTCCCTCTCAAAGGTCTAAGAGAGCCTTGAAAAAGCAAAATGCTGTATAAACCAGGCCAGATAAATGTTCAGGAGTAGTACTGATGGACTGGATGGATTACGAGGTGAAACTAGAAGAAGTCTTGTCGGATCGTACCAAGTTCTCGAAATCCGAGAAGGACAAAGATCGAACCGAAGCTGTCGAGAGTCAGTTGACGACAATTCACAAAGGTCTCCACAAAGAAGGCCTTTTGTCTGACAAAGAATTTGAAAGTCTGAGACTTGGTGTGACGAAAATACCCAGAGTGTATGGCCTTCTAAAAATTCACAACCAGGAGCTACAGCTGTGCACAATCTTAGACGTGAGAAACGCCTTATCATGCCATTTCGAAATGGCTGATAGAAAAACTTAAGTCGCTCGGAGGGTGCCTATACGCTCAAAATTTGAAACACACCTTCAAGTTCGTTGATGTCAAAAAGACTATGAACGGTGGTGAACTGAGAATGCTCTCGTTGGATGTGTCATCACGGTTTACCAATGTAACCGTGGTAGTGCTACGCTGGACACAAACTACCAGATAGATATGCCCGTGAAATCCCTTCAAGAACTACTTGCACGCTGTACACAAAATTCCCAGTTTATTTGCAATGGCCAGCTATGCAGGCAGATCGATTTTGTGGCGATGGGTTCAGCATTCGGACTGTTTCATGGGCAAGATCGAGAGAACGAGCCTAAAGTACATCATCAATGAACTTGACCTTTACGCTCGGTAAGTGGATGACATCTTCTGCCTGACGGATCATAACACCGACACTGACACCCTGGTCTGAAAATCTAACAATGTGCATCACTCGCTCAAGTTTTCTGTAGAGTCTGAGGTGGGTAGCGAAATCACTTGCCTCAAGGTCTTGCTACACAGGCAAGAGGACGGATCAATCCAGCGAAGCGTATTACGAAAGCAAGCCTGGATAGGACAATGCAGTTCATTTCACAGTGGTTTACCCTTAATATAAAACAAAATTTAGTCCAGAGATTTGCAGCTGGAGTGCAGCGAATCTGCTCTCCTGAAATTTTTGAAACAGAGCTTCAGCATCTGCAGAACATGCTTCGTGAAAACGGATACCCAGAGAGATTCATCTTCCAGAATATTCGAGAGCGCACCGCGAAGCCTACTACCTAAAGGGCAGAAAATAAAGACTTATTCGTAAGAATGCCTTTCTTAGGAGATGCCACAAGCGAACTATTAAGACAATATTTGACGAAAGCGATCACGAGCGCGTAGTCTTTACGTACTCTCCTCTCCTATGCTTCGGGGGTAAAGACCGACTCCCGTTGAAGGCCACATCGATGTGCATCTACTCTGTCACTTTCTCCTGTGGGACGGAATATATTAACCACACAATGAGACGCTTGGAAAAAAGGTTACATAACCACATAGATTGTCTACCGGACAACAACCAGTTTTTGTAAGGGTCTGCGTCAACGGGTGCTAGCAACAACTGAGGCAGTAACTAAACGGCTAGCGCATCCAGTGCTGTGCTGTCAGAAGACGCTAATAAAGGCGCTCTTTCTTCCATGGCCGACGCCGACGGTGATCACACGTTGTCATCACCCTCTGCTGACAGTTGTCCAGTGCGTGACACTGATCTTCACTCTCCGTACTCGACCCACGAGCATCACTCACTGCCTACCCTAATTTGCCCCCTTTCCGATCCCAATGACCTCTACATGTCGGTTTCGTCATGCGGGCAGCGTGAGAACGATGACGATTAACCATAAAATATTCAGAAACCCTGTACACTCTCATATTTTCATTCTCTATGTAACTGTATAGGTCTTATGATTAATTACTGAAAACACGTGTTTGCCGAATTTGCTTTTGAAGCTAAATATGGGAATATTCGCGGAGCTTAAATTTAGATATGTCTCTGTTCAAAAACAGTTTCAGCATGAGGGACGCAACCAGCATCAGGAGATAGTATACAATGAACATTTAGTATTGTTGGGCCTTCATTTGGAAAAATATCTAATGAGTCATTATTAACAGATAGTTGATGACTGCAGAAGGATTGATCGAATTCTAAGCAAACGTTTTCCGAAATAAGTTTTCTTTGATTTTGCTTTATTGTCAAGAATTTCACGAAGGGCATAGGTGTCATATAACTAATCATCGCACGAAATTACGTCATCTGTATGACGTGAAAAGAGATCAGAAGTACAGTCAAAATGTGGAGCCCTTCACGATATTTGAAAATAGAGTATATTTGTTCCTTCGAAGTACGATGAGCTTTTCTCAGACAGGGAAATCAGCCGCAAACCAAGAAACACTTCAGTAAAAAAGACTCAATTGTGCAATGATGTTAACATCAAGAGATAAATTAAGGAATGCATATGCAACATATGAGAGACACGCCATTATTTCTGCATTTTGGGGGCGTGTGAATAGCTGGAGCAAAAGCGAACGCAAAACTTGGATAAGGACAATTAGGTTTCTAAACTTCAGGAGAATTCAGCAGCAATCAAGAGGACTTTCCTGCAGCTGCTAAAATCTTACGTCATTACGTACAGAAACCTAAGGATAAGTTGGTCATACAATAACTTGTGAGGAAAATACATCTTACAATTATATTAACTGCCTGTAATATTTACGTATATCCAATATACAACAATGGTAGATGGACACTCAGCGATCGCTTACAGGTCTCAGTTGTCCCGTTGTGCCTTGGGGCTCACTCTAGGGCCCCGCCAGCAGCCGTAGCGGCTAGTGACATAGGCAGAACAGCATTACCGAGAAATACAAGGAGACTAGACTGGCCATTTCTGGCTTATTAGCTGTCATCAGCCAGCCATACGCAACCCCAGATGTTTCGGTAACCAAGACTCCCTTGTCTTTGTCGGTAATATCACTCTGCATATATATGCAGAAGGAGATAAACGAACGAAACTAAGGGAGGCTGGGTGGCTATGTTTGACTTAGTAGCTGTCGATAGCTGGCCTAACCAAAATCCCGAATCCACGGCCTTTGGTCATCGAACCACAGGCTCGTTGTTTCGTCGGTTGTCATCAGCAATCTTAACGCCACTGGAAGTGCGTTCACCGATAGGGTTACAGAAAATGCTTGTTCCGAACTCTGCAGGTCGTCGCACTGAAGGTATAGGCACAATAAGATGACAAAAAAGGCAATAACGACCTGAACGGCCCGTCCTTGTCAATTGACCGTCATTTGCATATACTACTAATCATGATGTGACTGCCTGCGGGTCCCGTGACTGTTTGGTGAGCACCCGTTTACCATTCTAACTATTTTCGATCGCAACTGGCAGGACAGCGAGCCGAGGACGCATTAGTTAAAGCTTTGTGCTAATATCAGGTGCCCTCACACCTAAGGTAGGGGACGTTTGGCTGATGATAGAAAATAAGCCGAAAATGGCCATTTTGGTCTCGTTCGACTTTGTCAGTAGTGTCGGATTCTGCAAAAAATATTAATCGAGAGGTGACTGCTTTGTTGTAGCTAAATGTTTGCGCTTGTCAACATATCACCCCATCCAGGACGATGGTTGTTGTCTTTTATTGAAACAGCTAGGCAATAGTGGATTTTCAGGCACAGTTTGAGAGACCATCAACGCTTAATGAAATTTGCTCAAAAGTTGCCAAGGGGGATGTGGATGTGACACCAACATTGCGCTAATGTACATTTTATGCATACTGGTTTAGCAGCTTTTCTCATTTCTGAAGGTTGCGCCTAGAAAATTTATTATGGGTTTTGTAAATCAGACTAAATAAAAAAAAACTGGCTTGTTTGGTAGGGTTCATTGGTTTTTTGCGTTTTCTAGAATTACTGACTGCATTTATTCACCAGGGCGGCTTGGGATCTGTAAAGGCCAACCATTTGTGCATGAGCTGGTACTGCAACCACGCGTATCAAACTTCCGCAAATATTTGAAATGGAAGAGGATTTTGGCAGCTTTGAATAATTCCTTTAACCCCCCTAGTTTATCACAAGTTGGTCAAAGGAATTTGAAGTGGAATTTATGCACTAGCGACGAGTTTAAAAAGCTCTTGCTGAGCGTCACAGTTTATTTAGGCTCGAAATTTCCCATCTGAAACGTTGTGAACTACAAAGAGCCACAAGAGTGTGAATCAGGCATGCACACCTCTGGCAGTAGGTGTTAACTGCTGGGAATTGTGCGAAAACTTCTGTGCTTTTCCTATACCCTTATGGCTAATGGAAGAACGTGTTGCTCTGTCCTTTGAGGCAAAAAACGTCTTTCTCCTTGCTTGCTAATGCATCGGTTCAACAGTACTGCTGCATCGTGCACTCATCTTTACTGTCTATCCAAAGAGAGGTATCTACAGCTGTGTTTAAGGTTTCAAGCAAACGCTCACCTGAAACAGCAAACGAATACCTCCAATAGTACATGACAGTTTCGCCGTTCATCAAAGAATGTCCATATTCCTGATCTAAACTGGAAAAACAAAGAGCCCGTGGCTCAATTTTTAGAACGTTACATAAATGATCAACAGGTCGCCGGTTCGAGCCTCGTGTGGGGCGCCACTTGGGGTGGGGAATGACTGGCTGATGCCGACTAATGAGCCAGACATGACCAGTCTAGTTTCCCTTGTCTTTGTTGGCATTGTTAATGTGCCCCGGTGCCCCATCAACGGGCGATGTGATAGATGCGTTGGATCAACACGGAAGCCACATCAGGGCACGGCAGGCGTTATTCGGGTTGCGCTCCCATAACAAATGCCGAACATGGGGGTGTGGTGGCACGCCTTGGGGTGGCTAGAGCCTAGGGACCCCGGCCTCGCCAGCCACCTGCACCTTCTCCCATCTCCGGTCTTCTTGACTCTGTCATGATACCGGGCTCAGGTGGGGGAGAAGGAGAGAGTGTGGTAGATGCAGCGCAGGTCCACTATCACTGTAAACTAAATCGGGTGCCCCAGAGAAGGGTGAACGCAGGGCGTTGAATCGTGCATGAATTGATTTGCACACCTAGGCGTCCTACCTCACCCGCCATCCTCATGTGTAGTAATTTTCATAACTGTTAATCCCCAATAACGCCTGATGAGACCTGATCTAACTCTCGTGTTGATCCAATGCATCTACCGCGTAGCCTGTTTAGGGGCAGTCCAATGCCACACGACGACCATTCGACCGTCGTAGTTCGACAATGCTCATCGTATGCTCTTACAGCAGTGTAGTGTAGGGACAGTGACTTACGCTGGATTGTAGTGAGGGCAGACTTTTGATGCATCTACCTCACGCTCTCTCGCTCTCTTCCACTCTCCCACATGGACTCAGTGTCAAGACAGGACCGAGAAGGCCGGAGATTGGAGAGGGCGCAACCAATGTAAGAGACGACCGCTACACAGCGTTTGGGAGAATCGGACTGAACCTGCTATATGTTCTCAAGCTGGGTTAATGGCCCTTGAGCTAGTTAACCGTCTGCTACTATCAGCAGGAGGCTTTGCTGAGACCCTACTTGGCAGCTTTATTTGATAAAAGTGCAATTGGTAGTGGGTTTAACGGACCTCAGTGATAATTCTAAAGATGCGCATATAATCCCGGTCCGTATGAAGCAGCTGATACAGTAATTTCCTCTTATGTCAGTGCTACTATAAACTATCAAGGCTTTCTTCCTTCCTCTAATCAAGCTATAGCGTTGCATGCTGCTTCCATGTGACTGGATATTTTTGACAGCTGGTATGACGAAATTCCCTAGCATAGGAATGAAGACGTGACGTGCTTATGGCAATTTCAGAATTGCACGGCAGAAAACCTTTAAGCCAATCTGTTCAGATACTATGACTAGTCTCCCATTGCCCCTTCGTAGTATTTTTCAGGAAACACTTCTATTGATTTGGCCTTCTCTTCTGTTAATTTCTCTCCAACGCAACCGCTTCTGTGGTCTTCTGTTCTGTGAAGCTGGTCTGTGATTTTCGTCCGAAGTTTAGAGCGCAGGCCTTCTACAGAAGGCGTGTCACTGTATGACACCTGTTCCTTAAAGTTCGAGTTAATGAGTAAATATACAGTCTTGGTACCTTGAACTTAGGACCTAACAGTAAAGTTTTATTCGGACGCCCGCCCGCCCGCGCCTTGCACCTCGTGCTTAGCAGGATTTAGCCGTTTGGTATGGTCTCATCCCACCCACCCACTCTCACATCGATAGTAAAGTAGTTTCTGTCAGAAAAGAATAAGTGTATTGAACTTTAGGCCATTAGATACCCATCTGGTATTGTGCAATCATTTGCGATTTATTACTTTTGTGTAGTTTCGAAAATTCTTATAGATCCATTCAGAAGACTAGGTGGCAAGAATATGTCTGCTGTAGATAAATTTAATTCTGGCGAGTAGGTTTATAAGAGGAAAGAGGGGCAGTAAAAGAGGCCATTGGTTACAGAAATCGAACAAAGTTCGTCTTAGCATATAGTCGGGGTGTCGGAATATGGAGGAAATAGCAAGAAGAGACCGTGTGGATTATGAAGAGTCATCGTCTGGAGGGAGAGGGCTGTAGTGTGCAGAGATTGGCATGCAGTTAGTCGATCTTTTGACCAATGGTAAACGCGCAGTTTGTGCGAGGTTCCTCCTTGCTCACAAGACCAACTGTTGTAACCTTATGGTAGCCACTTTTGTTAACGCTAACCCTTATATGTCGTTTTAGGTGTGTTCTAAGCTGTAACTTGTTTTCCTGTGAGTCCAAAAATGAGGCTACAATTGCCGTTGGTGCATATACAGTCATAGCGCAGTTTAAAACCAAAAGCATAATTCAAAGACTCAAGGGGATTTGTTCTGCTACCTTGTTATCAGCGAAAAACGGTGGCTTCTGAAATTTACTCTTTGGGGCTTGCTTTCATGTTTATCGAATGCTCCACCTGTGGTTCATCATCCGAACTCGAAATTCGCGCGTCATACTTTGTGTGCATATTCCAAAGGGCGGTAAATTATTTCGTGGAATGTTATTGTCCGCTCTTACGACACAATTCTGATCTGATATGGACCTTATTATTAACGTGCCTTTGTTTTCCAGAAGGTTATCATTTGTCGGTTCGTGACTTGGAGGCCTGTTCGTATTTTATCATCTTCTTACCCGATGTCAATTATTATACGCATTCGGTAGATTCCAGCACAAAACACGGAGTTTTGGGGCAGCTTATCTCGAAATTATGCTTTTTGAGATCGGACCAGTAAAAAAAGACTGGACATCAATTTCGACATCGGTTTCTCTCACAGAATTTGCTCTTTGGACGTGACAAGTCCGCGTGCAACAAGCCATCTCTTATAAGCTGGTAACTCAAAGTTATAGACATACGGATGAAATCAAGATTAGGCTGTGCCCTGTAAGACTTTTAATAATTTATCCAGCATTTGGTATTTGGATTTGTTTATTGTATACAAATTAATGTCTTGGAGGGTTGCTGAGAATTTTGGCTTAAAAATCCACTACCGTTCATACAAGAATATCCGTTAAGCAAACCCAGCGTCTCCTTTTTAAAATGGCTTTTTTGATCGCAAAACAGAATGTTTAGAGTATTTTCGTTGGTTATGTACAGACGCGATGCGAAATCGTTTCTTTGTTATAAATTGATTTTTAATGACAAAGTACCGTTTTGAATCCTCTAGCCACATAATTCTCACATTTACATAACCGAGTAAGTTCAACGCACCATGTTATCAAATACTTAAAACATGGGTCAGTCGCAAACATTTGCATGTTCGGCTTAAGCCTAGCAGATCCTCGTTAGTGAATTCAGTTTGTACGAGGTCCTGTCTTGCACATAAGGCCGACCATATGCGATTTCTATGACCCTAAAAGGCAGTCACTCAGTCGGCATTTACGACGTTCCTCCGCTGACGCGCACGATTTGTTGTGTTCGGTGGTTTGAGCAGAAGGAGGCGTGAATGGTGGAGCAACAATTTTATTTGTTAGTCGTTTCTTTGTTAGTCGTTTGTTAGTCTTTGTTAGTCTTTGTTAGTCTTTTGTTAGTCGTTTCACACCAGAACCCATCACCGGAGTGAGAATCGGACAAGACTGATTTTTTGCACAGTTGTGGCGGTATTTAGTCTTGTTCCAGCAAATGCGTTTCCCTCTTCTTGACTGCTTCCCGGAACTAGTTTCTCTGCTTCTGTCGTTCATTATTCTTTCCAATATAAGTTTACTGACGACGGTAAATACGTCAGGAATATCCATTCAGTTTGTCCTGAATCCTGTCGGATATTCTTCTGAATTACTGCTGCCTTGTAACTGTTGTAGAGAAAACACCGAGTGCTAAACGGAACGCTTGCATTTAGTCACGATAGTTCGACCGTCGTAGTCCGACGATGTCCACCATATGCTCCATGGAAGGGTGGTGCAGGGACGGTGACTTGCGCGTGAATTAGTTTTAAGTGATAGTAGCCTTGGGCTGCAGCTACCGCACTCTCTCCTCCTCCCCCACCTGACCCCGGTTTCATGACAGAGTCAAGAAGACCGGAGGCAGGAGAGGACGCAGGAGGCTGGCACAGCCGGAGCCGACCCTGGGCGTACCACCACACCTGGCTTGGATTCCACGAAGTGGGAGTGCCATTAAGGCCATATTAAGAAGGAGGCATTGCAGCCTGACTCTCAGTCCGCCAGTCAGCCACTCCACAAAAAACACACATTGACCACGCGGTTTGAGTTATCCTGTTAGTTGGCAACTTTCCAAGCCACGGCTTTTAGCGCACCGGGATAGTTTCAAGCGCGTCAGATTGTTTATAGTGAGGAAAATACGCTGAGCTCTCAACCTCACTCTCTCCCCCACCCCCACAATCAGACCACTGTCCGAGCCGGTCCGAAA